>SNQN01010783.1:0-20848 GCA_008642245.1 Bassia scoparia | reverse complement strand
TGATGTGGCATGTGAATCCTACCACGGTCCACAAAATACGGGTCAAAAATGAGTCACGTGGCAAAGAGCCGCATGCTTTTATATCCAGCAACCAAACGGACGGAGAACTCGGGTTTTACGCCCAAACGTAGTAGAGCTCGGTGTACCAGCAACGGATGGATGACAAGTGGTCACCCATCCAAGTGTTCCTGGTTTTTTGGGGATTCCTAATACTACTGCCAGAAAACGCAATGGAAAAAACCACATTAACTCATAGCATTTTATTGCAAAGACTCCGAATCTTTTCTCTCTAGTTGGCAATTTTAATTCCCTAGAACCCATACTTACTTAAAGCATCGGAGGGGGAGATAATCCAATAGGCATCTTTCTCCTTTGTGCAGGTGGCACAGCGGCTAGGATTTCTTCGTGAGCCAGGAAGTCTAAAACATGAAGAACAAGTCCACGGCAAGAATAGGTCAGTGCTCCGATTGCTCGACGGGAAAGCCTCCACCCACCGTCTCTCAAGCACCCCAAGTTATGGGTAATATTTAGTCAGCTCCACGTCGATCAGCATCCTTGCTACACCTTAATGACGCGCGCCGTCTGTGGGAGCAATCAAAATGGCTTCAGGAGAGAGCCAAGACCACGTGGCGATCACACACCACTTCCTGAGACGAGAGAACCCCCATGCAGAACATCTCGCGACCAATCATTTTCCCAGTGGCTGAGGAAACCGTCGACCTGTCGCAATAGGACCTGGACGGTAGGTTAGTGTTCGCATGACACTCTGCTAAGAAGAAATTTCGAAAGGGTAGAGAGGATTTGACGTTTTCTGCCAGTCAAAAGTAACTGAAGGAGTAGACTAGAACCTGCTGCCAAGCGAGAATGCCCGCCTGAAGTCTGCGGGCTGGCAGTCTAAAGGACGGGCAGTGAAGCTCACGTGCAGTATCTAACAGAGGATGCAACATCTCCTGTTATTCAGAAGCTCCGACCTAAAGGTCAAAAATCCTACAGCGCAAACATGTGTTTCAACGAACAACGTTCCCTTGGAACGAGACAAATGGCGCAGGCTAGAGATAAGTCGGACACCCAAAGCTGGCAAACAACCAACACCGCGCACCAGGACAACCTCGGCCAGGGTGGGCCCATATGAGGTTTTGACTTTGGAGAGCCTATTGAAGTCATACGTCACTCCATGAACATACCGATGACGGCGTAGGGATCTCGATTTGAAAGGAGAAGCATAGACACGAAGCTCTTCATCGCCCCGGCAAGATCATTAGACAAAAGGGAGAAGAACAAGGATGCCAGGCGATCCTGGACAAGAAAAGGACCGCAGGCTTAACAAAGCCGTCGTCTGGGAAGGAACGTCTTTGACTAGTTCCCACGTCCATGATAGTGCGGACCCGGCCCACCGTTCTTCTCAGAACACACGGTCGACACTCATGTACATCGGCCAGGCCATCCTGCTCAGCTCGCCAGGACCGCATACGATCCACCAACGGGGGGGTGCACAAAGCGGTGCTCACCTGGATGGGGGTGCATGGGCAACGTCCCATGGAGTGAACTAGGGGAATGCAAGCGTGTTCGCTCCTTGACAAGACCCTTCCTCCCATCTATCCTCATGGCCACGCAGTCCCAGACAGATCAAGTATTCCATCTTATTGATGCTTGATGACTGAACTACACGAACTGCGGCAGATATTCACCTGGCCATTGTAACGTCATCCGAGCGCCATCAGCCGGACCGTGCTGAGCAGACTGGGTGTAAGTATTCTCATGTCACTGTCAAGGGCTGGCGCAGAGGTGTTCAGGCGGCTGCCAACGGGGTTCAATCCAAACTAATCAATCGATTTGGCTTGTTTTTTTCAACTCACATTTGCATTGGCACAAGTGCGCAGGAGGCAGAATAGAAGCCTGCACTTGGGAGAAGTCCAACAGGCGGCGCAAATGGAGAGTTTGGGGGCATGTTGTAGCGCTTTCAACAATGGAATCCTCTGAAATTCCAGATGAACTTCCAGAGCTGGGGTGTCTGGACAATCTTTTACATGGGGCCGTGGACTGAGGATAGTCAAGTTCAGTTTGCAGCAGATGTCAGACAGGACTGTAGTAGCGACGTTGAAAAATGAGATGTAGTGCGAAGAGGCGCGAAGCATGGATGCACGCTGAAGAGGTCGTCGGGCTCAAGAAGGCAAAAGGAAAGGTAATCCCCCCGTCCTAAACATCGAAGCACGTAGCACGCGCAGTGTGGGTGTACTGACTAAATAAAGAGGGTCCGGGACTGGATAACATAGAGGAGAGAACATCCAAAAAGGGGCTGCGCAGCGATGAGATAGAAGAAAATTGCAGTACACACACGTTGATACAACTAAAGATCGTCTCTCAAGTTACAGGAGTAGTCGATGTCTAGTACGTGAGCGCTCCACCAATTAAAAACTGAAATGGGCAAGAGGGACAATCACAATCTGTATAATACACAAAGAGCCTGGACATGTCACTGGACGAGTTGCACACTTGCAACGCATATTGATCGCGGCTGGCACTACCAGGGCGAAGGTTAAAGAAGCGATTTAAAAATTTTGGAGAAATCTCCTTTACGGAGGGTGCTCCAAATGAGGGCATTCTGACTCTGGAATTCGTCCACTGACGCACTCCGGAGGTTGCGCTGCGGGCCTCAATCTGCCTTTAAGGGTGCACCTGGACTATGTAGAACTCTCAACAAGTAATGGACCTGGACAAGGAAAGAAGAGAGAAGTCCATGATTTTCTATCTGCGAGTAAGGATCGTGGGGAGGTAAGCAGCCGCATGACGCAACCTCTTCGGGTGTCGAAGAATGAAAACGTTGGCGGTATTAAAGGCTGTGCCGCCGCATTCTCATTGACAGCGGGAAGCATTGGCTCTGATCAGTATAGTTTTTCGATGAGTGCCTTCAAAAGAGTTCAAACAATGATGATTGAGCTTGGTTCACATGCTCATAACTTCCCATCATAGGATTTGGTGGTGGTATATTCCAGCCCAGTGGGCGTAATCCCACTCTCACCCCTCCGCCTTGGCGGGATAAACTTTGTAGCACCTTCGAGTCAAGTTCCTGGTGGTTAAAAACATGACAGCCTACACATGATCTGGCAGCCAACGTTCCAACGCGCTCGCAAGGTCATGGGTGTCACTCATGCTGATGTTGATGAAGTTTATATCAGCGAGAGGGCAAGGCACTTACTAGATTCGGCCGTAAGTCCTGACCGAAATTATCCAACCGATAAAAATCTATGGACACGACCGACTACCGGACCGGCATTGGCGGTTACGCCCGAAGAATGGTCGTATGACTGCACCTGTGTATGTCAGGTATTAGAGCGACGATAACATCTTCGGTAAGTCGATGTGAGTTGTGTATTCCTCCATAAGTCGAACAATTAAATAAAATCACAACAATACCGACGATTATCTTAAAAATCGGTCGGTATGTTTTTTTAAACTAAAACAAAATTCATTTCTTTTCTATGGTGAATCTGGCACCTCTCTTTGCTTTGTCCTCCTAATTACCCAACTCCTGATATATTACGTCTCTCCTCCAGTAACCCAGTTGTATAGATTCTACTCTCGTCTCTTGCCACTCATTCCGCAGATCCCATTCCAGACGCTCCATGCCCAGGTGGCCGACACTGTACGAAGTCATTTTTTTTTCTCTTCGTTTTTGATCTGTTTAACGATGTTTGATCTGATTTTGGTCGTTGTTCATTTTGATTCGATTTTCTCGGTCGCCGGCGTGACAGATTCGCGGCTTGGTCTCTTAACACCTTCCAGGGATTAAGGTCAAGGGAGGACTCCAGGTTGAACGCTCTCGCTGCGAATGCAGTCAACACCAGTGGACGAGCTAGGACTGCTCGATGGGTGCTTGCGTATGGAGAGCTACTGCCATGGAAGGCGAACTGAGTATAGCTAGGGCACAGGACGGGGCCAAATCCGGTGATTCGTGCCGGGCTGAGTGTGTTTATATTCTGATAGTGGTGTCGAATGCCTTAGATTCTGGTTGATGGGTGTGAAAGATATCATTGTGTTTTGTGTTTTTTTGTGTCAGTGTAACAGTTGATTGTTTGATTATCATTGAGAGTTCGTAGTTGTTGATCATGGGCTTTGTGAGTTTTTTGGGGAGTATTCGAAGGCTTCTGGTTGCTGAAAGGAAATCGTTAATATTATGTTTTCTGATTGGAGGCTTGCGAATCTTAGTCCAAGTATGATATGTCAAGCTTCTATTACTTGTTGCGAGTTGTGTGATAATTTTCATGGTAATTTACTTGGGGTGCTGTATTGTGCGAGAAATATGAATTAAGGCATGGACGCGGGATTCACACGGTCCACGCACGTATTCGCATAGCAAAGACCATTGTATATGGTCGGGATTGTATGTAAAGATTTTTTTAATTTGTTGGTTGATGATTTAAATGGTTGTGATAGGATTTAGTGTTGTCTAGAGTTGATTTGTGGGATAAGATTATTGTTAATAATGGAGATTTGGTCTGTGGTTATTGGTTGTGTGTTTGATTTGTGTACTCGATTTGGTTCCTTATCTAAAGATAGTAAAATTAGCTTTATAAATACAGCATAAATGGGACATGGTTTGGAGGTTTTCTGACAGCATCAGATTAGGATATCGAGCCAGTAGAAGGAAGTATCTATAGTTGATGTAGGTCGGGAGATATAGAGTTCAAGTTTTGACTTGGTTTGCTTATTGACTGAATTAGCTTATTTGTACATTTTGCTGTCTTGGCTGTGTTTTGATGTATTCTTTGCCATTAACAACAGAGAGAGTAGCTGAAGCTCATTAGCTTAGGGTGCAAATGACTAATTCAAAACTGATAATATGCGAGGCCGTAGAGCAATCTACAGTAGGCACGGTAAATAATAAAGTGCCTTGGAATAAAAGAAATTCTGTAAAGAAAGCTATTTGTTGACTTAAACTATATAGACTACTTTCTACCTGGTGGCTTTTGATTTTTTAATGTTAATGGAGAACCTTGCAACATTTCTGAAAGTAAGGAAAGATCTGTTGTTGTACTGATCATTAGTGATAGATACTTATTGTTATGGAAGCTCTCTATTGATTAGATCTACGTGATTAAGCTGTGGTCTATGATATTGTTTGTGTTTTTGTGGGTCGAAATTGTCGTATCTTTAGGGCGAGGCTGGCTTGTAAAGGCATCTCCTGTCAATACCAGTTAGGGTGGCGGGGAGGCGGAGTGTGCTTGGTAAATGTCTGGGCTAACTGCGGGAATGGGGGTGAGGCTTGATATGAGTTATATAGCGAATTAGCATTGTCTATAAGCCTGATGTTGCAATTTCGGTCTGAGATCTTAAAGCATTTTCCTTATTAGTCGGATGCTGTAGCGTGACGGGACGTATGGGGTTAAATGTGTGGAGAACTAATCAGTTGAAAGGATATTGAGATTACCATATTGAACGTAAACTGAAGTAGTAGACTGTGTTCTTGTGCTTCCGGACTTGTACAGACAGTTGGCATCATTTAAGATAGCCGAGAATGGAGTTAACAATTCCTTTTAGAGCAGCGGTTGTTAAGGGAATATGAACTGTATTTTGACCTACTATTGGATTTATAGAGGGATATTGTATGTTAGGGTGTCCATGAAATTGTCTGTTGTTTGTGAGCATAGTATGTGTTCTGTGTGGTGGCTGCCATTTGGGAAGGTGACAATTGGAAACTAGAATTGCATCTGTTTAACTTGGTTATATGTTGTGCTCATGCGCTACTTTGGATCGTATAGCCGTAAAGTTATAGGCTGAGCGCTTAGGAGTTTGGTATTAGAGAATATAGTCTGTGTGGGAGTTTATGTGTTGGAAAGGGAAAGAACTGATACGGATGTTTATGGAATTGGATTTGCACTGTACTATTCATATGTATCCGTTGGCTTTAGTTTCAGAAACGTCTGGCTTCTGGATTGGCAAATGACAGTGCCGAGTCAATACGGCGGAATCTCAAACTGGTTCACAATCCTCACAAGTTCTTGGGGAGTTTGCTCTTCCGTCAAATGGAGCAAGCAAGCTGCAGAATTTATTGATCTTCCATTTGACCATGAGAGCTGCGAAGAAGCATGGATTCCTCCAACGACAGGAATCGCTGGAGTTTCTGATATCAGTTCTCATTCAGTAAAATAGTTGTTGCAACTCTGTCAAGGGTAAACAACACAGTCATCGGAGAGCTAAATGTTTTCGATCTCTTTGTTAAGGCCTAAGCGGACATAGAGGTTTATATATATTTTTAGAGAGTAAAAGGACAAAGAGAAATTGTATATATGTAGGAATGCAGCATCACAATAATCCATTACTTCAGTTCCTTAAACATAGTACCTTTAAAATAGACATCTTTCGACGATCTAAAGAGTTGTGATTGCATACGCAAAATGAATTAATGTTGATACAGTAAAGTGAAGGATTGCAAGTAGTAAAATGGCAGAAGATTACTTGTAAAACTGTCCTAATATGCTAATATGCTACGAGCATGAGAACTTACCAGTCTTGGGGCGAAGGGATTAGTGAAATGGAAATTCAGAGTCCTTATAAGACTCTGTGCCATGTGGTTGGCTAGTGTCGTATTTAGTCTGTGATGCGTTTTGGAAAAAGTAGCCAGTGATCTCACCACGACTAATTTGTTGAAGCTCAAGAGGTGGGGTTGCAAGCAGTTAACCTGACCACTTATAAAGTCAAAGTTGTTTACTTTTGTTAAGAAGTTGCATGTATGCTATGTATACTGGTTTCTGTTTTCCTGTCACTCTGTTAAATTATTTGGCGACAACATATTCGTGTGAGGAGCTTGATCGTGTAGATTGATATCAGGAGATTTGAACTGATTGTCCTAAGACAATGGTCCAGAGCTAAACCATATTTTTTTGTTTTTGTTTTTTTTTCGAATGCTAGATGTATCATAACTAACTCAGTTTGTTTGTGCTGTGTTGCATGCTTTGAGTCAATGAAGAAATGTGTTCATTCGTTTTCTCAATCATTTTACACCCTTGATGATATAGAATATGAGATGGCTTAAGAGACAGATTATGTCTATGCAGTTTGGTTGACTTAATGAACTATCAGCTTTTCTCAGATCTTTGTTGTAAGAAGCTAGATGCTAGACTTTGTATATTTTGGAGTTCATTAGTTCCTCTAATTCTCATCGTACAAGTATGTATTCCTGCGGATTGCATTTGAAGTCATATCTCCCCTCATAATGCACTCTTGCAGACAAATGGTTAAGCATCAGCTTCCAAGGCAAAATAAGGTAATTGTGTTTAGTTGGTTAAAGTGATTTAGTAGAGAGAAAAGTAGTGGTCCCAACAAAAAAAGCGGTAGTTAATGTTATTGGATTAGGGATTTAGATAAGGCTAGTATATGGTAATTTTATCATAAAATTTTGATCCAAAATGGAAATGAAGTACATTGTTGCAAGAATTTAGTACAACAACGCACAAATGGAGTGCGAAATTTTATGGGAGAGTACTCTTAAGATTGTGTGAGAAGGATAGCTATTTTAAGCAATTGGCTACTGATGATCCTTAACGATCTAGAACTAATTTCCGCCCCTGAGGCATCATTATTCCCTGAATATTAAATATTAAGCAAGAGTTAGGTCTATGAAGTATTTCCGTGAGCATCGTGGTGAGTTGATAATTGAATTATCCCTCCGTTTATTTTTGTTCAGTCTATACTGGGATGTTGTGTAAATAAGTTACCAAACTGAAGTCTAAAAATAAATTGCTTTTCATCATTTTACCTAGCTTATTACTCTAACATATAAGACTTACCACTTTCTAAAGTCACTTTCATTACTTTCCGTCAATCTTTTCACTCAAAGTTACTATTTTCCTACCTAAAAATTTCATCACGTCACACGTTTACATCTTTACTACCTGTATTTTCAACTTTTATACGCATCAACGTTACTCAACTATTTATCGAACTCAATCAACCTTAAACCCTGCGATTCGGTTGAAACAATTAAAAAAACGAGGGAGTATGTTCATGGCTGCTATTTCAAATGCATGTGGCATCGAAGAATGTAAAGTCAGTCAAGCTATGTCGTCAAGAGTGTATACTGCTATATCTGCATATATTCGGTAATTGCAGAACTTCGTCACGGTAGATTTGACTGCTTCTACTTATAGAATTAATGAAGTTAGCCTTATGTCTTATGCACAATAGGACTCGTACCTTTTTCTATAATTACAACCTTTTCTTATGATCTTAATCTATCATATCTGCCCCATTATTTTAATTGATTTCATTGTATCATCAATCTCAATACTCACATGACAGTATCTCACCGCTCACACCTCTAACACTATTGCTCCATAATTCAGACAGCAGATACTTAATTATACATTTAGACCACTCTTATTATAGAACTATGCTTGCTTTTCAGTGTATGAATATAAACATATTTAATACATGTTTCTTTCATCAAAAGGGAGTACTATAAATCAAATTTTATTGTATTAAAGAAMGGGAGTGATAGYGTYACTCTAAGGGTTGGTAACCCTRCCAATATTGAATTTTCATTGGTCAAGAAAARATTAAAACTTTATTTTATAAATCATCTCTCTTTAATTTATTACACAWATAATAATATTTTATTCTCTTGTGCCRTAGAGGGTTGACAACCCTTYGGGTTGCTCAATCATTTTCCATTAAAAAAAGTAGAAATTGTCAYCATTGATACTAATTTAATATATATGGATATGATCAGCCATTGAAATTAGACTAAAGAGATTCGAACTTGGGACTTTCAACGCATTAAGCTCCTTCTTTTACCACTACTCATTTAAATTTATCATGTGTATATTAGAAACAATATGATTATWATATTCATCTTCAGACCCTTTGGTTTGGAGGCTGTGAACGGTCGCACACTCCCACATGCCTAGCATTAGTCTATGGACTATGCTGATATTGATATAAACACTAATACACAATGAGTTATACTTAGTTAGATTTACAGAAATAATTAGAAAGCAACCACGAGTTAGATTTTTTATATAAAAATGTAAGATAAGTAAAATTATTTGAATTTTGGAAAAAATGGAATAATAATTTTACAAAAAACATAATACTTCTTCCGTTTTTAAATAGATGTAACAAAGAGATTTTTTTATATAAAATATCTCTCAAAAATCACCCTTTTGTTGCATCTATTTAAAAACAAAGGAAATATATGATTCAACTGCTTTGTTACTTTGACGTGATCCCATACTAACATTATTATGTTATAAGCAACAGGTTAAKTTGTGTGATGTGATCCCATCATGATGTTATGTTTTAATTCGATCAATGATAACAAATGACACTATGTTTATTCAAATCATAGAGTAATCAACCTATTAGCTAGAGACAAATAATTAGATATTTCTAATCAAACGTCTTTGGTAATTTTGGGATGTATGTCAAAAATTACATATTGTTGTAGTGTATTTATTCTAAATTTTCAGTATACTATTTTTACTCTAAGTTATCTTATTTAACGCCACACGCCCACACATATATTCATTTGTTAGCTTTTGCCTAAATAATTGGCTTTTGCCTTTTTCTTTTTTTTTTTTTTTGTTCTGTCAAATATTATATAACTCAATGTATACATCCAATACATCAAGTGAATCAACCCGAGTCAACAATTATAGTTTCTCAAAGATACCAATAATCACTAGAATTCTTCGGGGTGCATTTGGTTCATATAACGGTATAGGTTTGGAATCAGGAATGAAACCGTGATGGTATGGGTTTGGAACTCCATACCACWTCCCCATGGGTTTCAATACCTCATATCTTCGGGCTTTGAGGTATGAATATCAAATATAATATTTTGATATACAAAGACAAGGTATAGGTTTTACTAATTCTAAAATCACACCTCATTCCATGAACATGTAAATCAAACGTTGAATTAACCTAAGGCCTTTAATTAGAAATGAGCGCCTACACAAGACCATTTATATTTACATTAACTACACAAGACCTACATACAAGGAATCATGGATAAGTGGTAATTAGTATAGAAATGAATGTCCAAGTTGTCAAATAGACAACTATGYTCCCGCAAATATAGTATAATTGTAATTATCTTGTGGGCTCTAAAATTGCCATCGAATGGTATTTCACCGCCGAAGGTTTAGGGAGGCAAAACAGTACCTAAATTCGAGGAAGGGCTTTCATGAATCATGACATGCTTTTTTCCCTTCTCTCTCTTCCAAATTAAGCGATGATTATGCCTTAATATTTTTATTCCGCTTCTATAGATATGCCCACGAGGCCACGTGTCCCTTCAAGATTCCAATCTTCCATTTCACTACTTTTTTATTTTATTTTATAAAATTAACTAATTAATTATACAATAATAATAATAATAATAATAATAATAAAATTAATTAGCGATTTTGTAGTTGCACCATTGGAGTTGCTTAGTACATTGCATTTTACACAAAATCCCCTCTTTTTCCTCATTTGCTGTTTCATTGCTGTCCTTTCTCCCTCCCCTCTCTCTCAACGCATAATCACTAAACACATTTTGTGTTGATTTTTTTTTTTTTTTTTTGAGAGAAAGGGAGAATTGTTTTAAAGAAAACAATAAGTGCAAAAACAAATAATAATTATTCATTTTTCGTACATATTGATTAGCACAAGCTTGTTCTCAAAAGGGGAGAGGTTAATTAAATTATTGTTTGTGTAACTCTCCCCTTGAGATTAATTACTTGTGTTAATTGATACAAAAATTTGTTTCCTAGAGGACGGAGGGCGTATGTATGTGCATTTTGTTCGTGTAGGTGTTTAAATCCGAGTTGGGGTAAGATTGCGTACATTTGAACCTTTCACGGTAGATAATCTTTGTAAGAGGGTAGGAACTAGGAAGGATATAGCTAGAAATGGCACAGTTGCCTCCTAAGGTGCCTAATGCTATACCCCAAAACCATCACCACCACCAACAGCAGCAATGGCAGGACTTCATGAACCTTCATCATCAACCGCATCATCAGCAAGGGCAGAACCCCAACCCACCCTGGGTGGACGAGTTCATGGAGTTTTCAGCAGCCAAGCGAGGGATGCATCGAAGGTCGGCTAGCGAATCGTCGGTGGCATTCGTGGAGGCAGGGCCTGTGCCGTTCTTCCGCCCAACAGAGGCGACGGGGAGGGGTAGTAGTAAGACGAACAACATGAATGACAGCAACGAGTTTGACAAGTTTGATGATGAGCAGTTCCTGTCAATGTTTAGCAATGAGTTAGGAGGGCCTTCGTCGTCGAATCCCTCGTCGACTTCGGACCATAATAGTACGAATGACGATCAGAAGAGGGAGGCGACGACGAAGGCGAGGGGGGAAGGGGGGAGGGAGAAGGTAGAGGAGGTGGAGAGTACGTGTAAAATTGAGAAGGACGAAGGGCAGGGACAAGTGCAAGCACAAGGTGGCGGCGGTGATACAAGTCATGATAACAAAGGTGGTAATAATGCAGCTGCTGCAACTGCAAGCGGTGCTGAAAATGAACAGCAAACTGTCGTTGATCCAAAGAGGGTTAAGAGGTACGTAATTACATACATCTCTTCCTGTCTTTTATTTAAACTGGAGACGAATCACTAGCACGTATAATTGATAATAGGGTGGCGGGATTCGGATCTTTGATGTATACACAAGCTTACCGTTTTTGTAATGGGCTAAGACCTCATCGATACATCATTTCATATGGACATATCGTGCTATGATACTTGTAACTAATTAACAAGTTTCACAAGAAGTACAATTTTTTTTGTGTGTGTGTGGTTAAACATGCTTTCATGCTTATTTTTATCAATTTTGTGCAGGAAAAATGAGCAAAAATGTCCACATGAGATTTTGTGGGGTAGAAATACAATGAACCAAAGAAAACTGTATTTGTATTTGAAAAATTGAATAGCATACGAGGAATAATTAGGGAGGAAAATGCAAGTTACTGCAGCAAACGAGCAATAAAATATGTATGTGACCATTATGACTAATCTGAAGCATATAAAAACTTAACTTTTGTAATGCGATTTTCAGGATATTGGCAAACCGGCAATCAGCACAAAGATCAAGGGTGAGGAAGCTACAATATATTTCTGAGCTTGAACGAAGTGTTACTGCACTGCAAGTAAGTACCTTCAATTCATCTCTAACTTACATCTACACATTAGCAATTCCATGATCCTTGCTCTCTCCATCTTACAGCCTTGGCCACTTTAGCCTCTTCTACTTTGATTAATTATAGCCTTGCAGAGTGAGGTTTCAGCATTATCCCCACGGGTTGCATTCCTCGATCACCAACGTATGATTCTAAACGTCGACAACAGCACTCTTAAAGCCAAAATTGCAGCTCTTGCCCAAGACAAGATCTTTAA
Source organism: Bassia scoparia (assembly GCA_008642245.1). Classification (NCBI taxonomy): domain Eukaryota; kingdom Viridiplantae; phylum Streptophyta; class Magnoliopsida; order Caryophyllales; family Amaranthaceae; genus Bassia; species Bassia scoparia. Next base: position 8,469 of record SNQN01010783.1, on the reverse strand, counting down.
AGATGGTAAGCTTACATTTACAAATGTTCCAAAAACACTCTCCTTCCCCAATAAAAGTGTGTTGCTGATTGCTGAATTTCTTTCTATGAATGGCATTTGGCAGCTCATCAAGAAGCAATGAAGAGAGAAATAGAGAGGCTCAGACAGGTTTACTATCAGCAGAACCTCAACAAGCCTGATAGCATTGCTCCACCCCCTTCGACCACGTCATTGCTACCAACAGCAGCTCAGCACCCACCACCTGACACCACGGTTAACGAAAACGAGCAGCGTAATAGTTAACGATAGAAGGAATTCTTCTGTGTATTATTGTACTATACTTCCAAAGGAATTTTTTGTATCAGAAGCATTCTTTGTACAAAGTACTGTAAAAGACTTCCCCTTTGGTTTCTTTCTCTCTGTAACATAGATATGGTCTCTCAGATGCATGTGAAACATTGAAAGTGATATAAGTACACTTCAATCATCATCAAAGCAAATATACACAAGTACAATCAAGTACTTGGTGAATGAGGATGCAACTATAGTTAACTCTTGATTTCCCGTTACCTGTGAATGGCTGAATGACTGAATGCTAGTATCGTTCTTTATTTTGCATTCACCAGCTCAGCTTACCRTCACSGCAACAAAGAAACATGCACAATGTTTCGTATCAAGCGACTCGTGCAAACATACACAACACAATGAAAATTCAGGCAAGTGTTGCCGCATAGCAATCAAAACAGAACAGTCTCATTACTGATTTACTTCAGTCAATAAACAAAATATATAGAGCAAAACAATATAAGTTTCTTACAAGAAAATTCAAGAACTAAATTTTCAATGTGGAATCCTCCAATATATTTGTACAATGCCTCCACTGTTTGGGTAGAATAGAACAGCATTGCCAAATATACCAACTATCAAGTACCAGCTGCTTAACCTTCTATACTTGTCAACTGATGGAGAAGTATAGAGGCCACTTTAAGAAATGAGATTGGCTCGAGGAAATCAAAAATCACGCATTTATAAGGATGAAGGGAAACATAAAAGGTAACCCAGAAAAAAAAATTAAAAAATACAGTTCCGAATAAAGATTTCATAATTTTGTGGACTATGCTTGAAGTTGAAAGTCCCTGGACAAGGAGATAAGAATACGCAATCCAGTATCGTGAAAACAGGAGGATACAAAAACACATTCATTGATGTCATTCAAGCTAACATAAATCAGGGGAACATGGGATGCAAAAGTACATACACTAGATCAAAGAGTTGTAGCAGCCATTAGCAACAGCCATTTACATTTCTAAATACTGGCATGAGTCATATCAGAGGAGCAAACAACACAAAAGAGCTAAACTGAATAACAACAGCTTTTCTACATCACTAYACAAAGTTATCATCATTCCGACATATCTTGTTGTTCATTCGGAACATCAGCTGATGCCCGACTCTTGGCAAGATGATCTTCTTGTTCATTCAGAACATCAACTGATGCCTTGCTCATGGCATTATGATCTTGTTGTTCATTCGGAATATCTGCTGATACCTTACTCTTGTCATGATGATCTTGTTCATCGGGAACATCTGCTTGGGATACCTTACTCTTGGCATAATGATCTTGGTGTTCATTCGGAACATCTACTGATGTCTTACTCTTGACATGATAATCTTTCACTAACTCTACTTCCTTCACAGCATACATGAGCCTGCTTTCAAGAGACTGAACCTTGGGTAAAATTTCATTGTTCCATTTCACTTCATAATCATTCATACTTTCCCTAAAAGTTCCTTCAAGTAAAATGCGCATCATCCTGTTTTCTTCTTCTTTCCTCAATCGTTCTCTCTCCAATTCTTTAACACTTTTCACAACACCACCAAGACCAGCATCTTTATATATTGGTTCATCAGGTACTTGACACTGCTTTCGATATTCAGAAAAAGCCTTCTGGGTTTGTTTCAAAGCCTTTCTATAACCATCTATTACACTGTTCATCAGATAGAGCTCTCGATTAAGACGATTTACACTCGCTTGTTTATTTCTCTCTAGCTCATCAATCTGATATCTCATTTGCAAAACCTGGTTCTCCTTTTCGGACAACTGCTGCTCAAAATACTGTTGAGCCATACTTGTTTGTTGATAAGCTTCCTCTTGAGTAGCCATATAYCACATCTTAGCTTTCTCAACCCACTGCTGTATTTGCTCCATGCATATATTAAATTCAGGTGGCTTATCATTCCAATTGCCATCAACTCTCATCCTCTTGTGATTATCATTCAGCCCATGGTGAATGACATCATGCTCATGATCAATCTCTCTTTTCCCAGCATTGTTAAAGGTGGACGGACCACCCAGCATCATATTATTGTCAGRCCTACCTGACATGAGCTCCAAAGGAGAATGACCACCAAGATCAGATGATGAATAAGGCAGTTGCCCTGTTTCAAAAGCCTGCATGAGATTTGCTGAAGTCATAACATCCAAGGGACCCTTTGACATGATTTTGAACCCTTCTACATGTCCATCCTCTTCACCTTCATCATCTTCTACATCTTCGCCAGCACTCCCAAGTCTTCTATCCTCAGAAACCTTCATGTCAGGATTGCCAGCCGTACTACAGCGCTGTAAAAAGTGTTGTCCTCCAATCTTACCATCCAAAAACCACTGTCCCTGTTCTTGTTCCTCCCCATTGTAATCCGGAAAATCCATCATTTCAATATCCTTATTCTGAACATTCTCGTCCATCGGCATCTCAGCATCAACAACATTATCAAGATGATCTGAATTCTCCATACTTTCCACCTTGCTGCCCTCACCAACACTCTCAGAGATCCCAACACTACCCTCCTCATTTGGTGTAACACCACCCTCAACCTTCTTTATTTCACCAGCATCACAATCATCGTTATCCTTTTCCACTTTATCAGCACCATCAACATTTTCCGCTTTATCAGCACCACKAACATTTTCCGCCTGAGCAGCATAATCTTGACCAAGGCTCAACTCAACACTTTGCTCCTCCGACTTCTGTCCTGACTCCTCTGCATCCATCATTTTCGCATCACTGCCATCTTCATCATCGTCCAGAGCAACCGTTTCCTTCGAGACAGGACCTTCCACCTTCAGAATCTCCACCCCCTCATTGGGCTCCTCCATAAACATGCCCACCTTCTGATCCTTCATCAACTTCTGCAAATGTGAAGCATAATAGCAATCCTTCAAGGTGGCTTTTTGCGACAACTCCTTCTCCACCATATACCAAATCAAACCGGCCCAATCAACCTTATCAGGACTCCCGTCTTGTATCATCTTCGTCCAAGTCAGGACCTCGTTCGGCGTACACCACACATCCTCATGTAACAACATCCAATTGGACACGAATTCCTCCAGGAAAGACAGAAACTCCTGAGGAAACTCATCAACATCACAATCCAACTTCTTCGGGGGCGGCACCGGCAACTTCAGTGCCCTCCCCAAATCGGCCCTAGTGACCGCAATCTTAAGGCCATTAACATACCCACCTCTTTTATTAGGGATATAAGATAGAATCAATTTCCCAACTAAATCAACCCTAATATCCCTATCAAATTCAACATGAGCAAAATCCCACAGCCCCAATTTCCTCAAAAACTCCTCATACTTGGKAAAATCAAGACTTTTTCCAGGAACAAATGGAATTGGATTAAACCCTTGTGAGAATTGCTCCAGTTTTCTCTGTAAAACACGTTGACTACAACCCTTTTTCTTACGCTTAGTTTTGCGAGCCACATTACGACTAGTACTACCACCCTTGATTGTAGACAACATTGTGGATTGATTAGTAGGAGAATGAGATACGTGCATACCTTCTGATTCCGGGTTCTCGGGTTCTTGATCATCGTCGTCGTTCTGATCTTGCTCATCATCACCCACAAGTTCGGGCTCATTCTCGGGCTCATTCTCGGGGTGSATTAGATTGGTCTCGTTTTCGGGCTGGACAAGATCATCAGAAACTGGGTTTTGGGTTTCTGGGGTTGAAGGTTGGGATTTCTGAGATGGGTTATCTTCAGAATCGGAAACTGGGTTAGGGTTTTGAGGGTTTGATTCATGAGACTGGGATTGTTGTGGTGGTGTTTTGGGTGGTGATTCAGCCATATTAAGTGTGGAATGTGGATTATGTGATTGATTTAAGTGGGAGAAGGGAAGACAGTAGGAAATAGTTTTGATAATTTGATTGTATCAGAACATCAGAGCAGTAGTGAATTAGTGATGTTTCAAACATGAAAGTTGAAACTGAGACAGTGAAAATAAAAGACGGAACGACTCCACGAGTCAACAAAAACAAAACAAAGTTTTTTTAAAAAATTATCTTGATGGGACAAAACAAAGTTACACCAATGTTTGTTGATTCTGAAATAGAATATTAAACAAAGTCGCAAACGATTTAAATTAAAATCGTAATTTCATGTGATGGGATCCATTTGCCTTTACGTTAAAAAAATCTCTCACTAAAATATTAGCTTGTGTCATTTAACTTCACCGATCACCGTAAACCACCACCGACAACAACGTTTGACACATTTCAACCGCTAGTCGTCGAAAATTACACCGGAGCACATCAAATTAATCAATGGGAAATGAACACGAGGCACATTTCTCGTGTCGCCCCGATTTTTTCGCCTGACCAAGGCCCTCTCTCCCAAAATAGGCGAGAGGCACCATGGCCAACTCGTCCAAAACAAGCGAGAGTAACCATGGTTTGGCCGCCTGTTTTAGGCGAGATGACCATGGTCACTCTCGCCTGTTTTGGGCGAGCTGGCCATGGTGCTTCTCGCGTATTTTGGGCGAGATACATTTCTAAAAAAATTGTTTTTGGCGATTTCGAATTTAATTCTGTTTAATCTTATTAAATTCARGACTTATCAATTTACGTAATTCATTTCGTTAAATTCATTCYGGCGTATGTTATACTAATTAAACAATTTTTTATGTGATTAGTCACCTACCGGTGTTAGCGACGAGACAGATTACAACTCGCACTTCATTTGAAAGGACGCATTTCATTCCCGTAAAGAAGCCATTGAATGGGTTAAGAGCGTGGCATCAAATTAGGCTTCTTCTTAGTGATTAACACCATCAAGACTCGTAATGGGATTGTTGACATCTACTTGCATTGTGACCGTGGGAAGCCGAAGGTGCCACGGGATTTGGAGTGAGATTAGCGTAGGCATACGAAGAGAAAGGAGGTTGGCTGCCCTTTTTGAATCAAAGTATCATCTAGGGGGGTTGTGTGGTTCGTGTTCGTAATGGAGAAATATGGGAAACACAATCAAAGTCTAATGATATATGAGGAGGGTCACCGATAAGTTAGCGTACTTACTCCCCCCGCAGTAAATATCGTTGAGGTCATGACCAATGTGCAAGTAAAACCAGCTCCGATTCTGAGAGCTATTAGGATGAACTTTCCTAAGTTGAACTCGAAGAAGAAGCACATAAGCAACTGTAGAGATTGGTTGAAGAGGCAGAAGGTTGACAATAGGAATCCAGCTCAATAGCTCCTCACATTAGCAGTTAAGCATAAGTACTTGTTTTGGATTGATTATGATGATATCGGATGTGTGACTCGCACTTTTTTGGCGCATCCTGAGTCGGTGAACCTTCTTCGCACTTATCCACATGTGATATTGTTGGATTCCACATACAAGACAAATCGTTACAAGTATCCTTTGCTGGAGATTATAGGCATGACTCCGACAAACATGAACTTTCTGATKGGTTGGGCATTATTGAAGACTGAAGCGGAGGCAGACTACAGGTATTAATTGTTATTATTTATGCGATACTAAATTAACTATTTGCTAGTTATTTTAATCATTATTTTGATTTTGTTTCAGGTGGTCTCTACAGATGCTCACTAACTTGATTGGGGATCGGGTAAAACTGAATGTCATTGTGACTGATTGGAAGTTAGCTTTGTTCACCCCCATTCGTGAGATATTCCCTGATTCTGCGCACTTGCTTTGCACATGGCATATCAATTGTGATGTTGAGGGTTGGGTTCGTAGAAAGACGAGTCAAGCCGGGGTTGCCACTAGATTTGGAAGAGGATCTTGGTCAAGATTGCTTCATTCTGCAACAGAGGAGGAGTARGAGAGGAATAAGATTAACCTTTTGAAGAAATGGTGTTGGGTTGGGTACACCGAGGCTGAAATGAAGGTTGATGTTTCTGCGTATCATGAAGGGACGACGAAGATTCGGGATTACCTCGACCAAACATGGTTACAACACAAAAAGAAGTTCGTGGAAGCGTGGACAAACGAGGTTCGTCATTTTGGCAACACTACTAACTGTCGAACCGAAAGTCAACACTCTTACATCAAAAGTTTGATTCAGAGTTCGACGTTTGCTGTTGACACATTGTTCGAGGAGATGCACGCCAGAATTAACACTCAAATAATTCAGATTAAGAACTCACTTGAGAGTTGCAGGTGAAAGCATGACACTGAATTTGATGGATTTCTTACCTTTGTGCACCTCAAGGTAAGGTGTCGACTTATTGTATGACACTTATGGCGAAAGAGATCGTCAAGTAAAAAGCTTAGGACTCACGGCGTACCATGTGCTTGTTCTAGTTCAATGTCCATGGATGAGGATCGAGGTGTGTATTTGGATGAGGTCGACCCATTCTYGATGATATTGATCATTGGGGATGGAGTCGATGTACCGACATTTACAGAGTAGGCGGAACAAGATTCACAGTTCCTTATGGAGTTAGTTGACGAGGTTWGAGCTAGCGATCTAGCAGTTAGGAGGTATATAGCTCGTATGATTCATGGGAAACTTCATCCTCATTTTGATCTGTTAAATCCCATCTCTGAACCCGTGACGAACGTCAACACCTYAGGTGAACCTAAGAAGTCACAGACTACCCAGCGGGTTCTATCTTCATGGGAGTGTCGCAGTCGTAGTAGCAGTCGATCGAGGGTTTGATCCTCATCACGTGATGCGACTCAGTGTCGTGATTCGGGTATGTCAAGTGTTTCTTCATTTCTATGGTTTCAATTGGATTAAGAATTACTGAAACATTAATTTATAAAGTTCTCAATTCCTTACAGGTCGGGAAAGTAACACATTGGATTTRCCGTTTGCGGATAAAGTATCGGGCATTATTCAGTCATATATTGACAATTGGCTTYACGTTGTTGATGATGGAAACTGTGGATTTCGTTGTGTGTGGATGCCATTTACCACGACGAAGAGAGGTGGGACTTTGTTAGGAGAAGCATAGCTAATGAAGTAGTTGCAAATTACCACTTGTATGAGTGTCTCTAKGGTCAGGATCGACTAATTGAGGCAGTGGATTGCATCACTTGGGAAGGTGGTGCGTGCTCTGAAGAGCATTACATGGAGATTGRTGCGGTGGACCTTTTCCCCATAGCAAACAAGTACAAATGTGAAATCATGTGTTTCTGTGTACATCCAACTTCTTTTGATCCAAATTGGTTTGTCACTATTTTACCTTTGACTACCGGTGGTAGGAACAGTATGCCAAGTATGGAGTTAGCAATTGCGCACTTCGGAAACTACAAGCATTTCATCAGGCTACACCTACATGATGGTTTTCCAATTCCACCTATCTCATCATTGTAGGCAAAACTACATGATGGAATAGTTCGAGGTTGGGAAGCGTTATACGATTCTAGGCGACAAATTTGGGATCAATTGACACAACAGGTTACGAGGTAGACAAGTGTTGACTTAGATGATGATTACTTTCACTACTTACTTTACACTATGTGAACGTTGTTTAACATTGTTTGAATGTTATCTTAAAATTAAGTTAACATTGTCTTAACATTGTCTTAACATTGTTTTGACATTGCCTTAAAATTGTGATTACATTGTCTAAATGTTGTTTTAACATTGTTTGAATGTTGTGTAAACAAAACTTTCATAAAACCATAAAAAGTCCAACAAAACATCAAGAGTCTGACGAAGCACCATAAATACTCCAAAACACCATGAAAAGTCCTAAATACCATAACACTAATAACAATAAAAAGTCTGAATACCATAAGTAGTCTGAAATACCATAAAACCTAACTAATAAGAATGAGTATCCTCATCATCCTCTACATCGAGGTCATGCTTCTATGTATCATCGGCATCATCCTCCCCCGTGTCATCAATGCGATCGTCCCGCGATTTTCCCTGACCTAAGGTCACCTTCCATTTCCTGGCTAAGTCCATGGCGTCTGAGCATGCTTTTACGAACTCTGGATCATTGGTGTGACACGTGTGASGATGAAGRGTAAGTCTACTAACAACGCCCATCCATAAGTTCACCCACGATACAAATTATCAATAAAGCATCATTATCAATAAATATCAATAAAAATAAAGGGTGAGGATAAAATCATTTTGATGAAAGAAATACCTCCTCAGTCGTCGTTCACACCGGCATCGCCCGTTCTCTCATGATGACGACTAACTGCAAAAGTCAGCGGTGA
>SNQN01010782.1:0-20851 GCA_008642245.1 Bassia scoparia | reverse complement strand
CTTAAACAAGACCGGAAATTATGCGTATCACATTAAAGTCAGATAATCATGGACGACCGGTTTTCTAAGCACCTTGTTAATATTGACTAACAATAAAGCGATCGCCTTGTCCATTGTAGAAGTCTTCGTTTGTACATAATAGTAACTCACCTAGTAATCTTTAGGGCTAGTGCGCTAATAAGGTTACGAATATGTAAGTTGTGTGCATCCAATAAATCGTGTTTAATGGAATTACAATGAGACCGAGTAGAGGCCGCTACATGCGGGCGGATTGGGTTACTGATTCAATCCGTACCATATCCCCGAACCCACGACTGGTTACTTGATTGGACGTGGGGCCATTGTTTTGGCACCAACGTTTCGGGCGTCCGTGAATAACCTTTTTAGGCAAGGTGGCGACTCCCCTTACTCGACAACACTATCCCAACGCACTCACGTGCGGGTTCCGTGGCTCAAGCCCACGCAAAGCACTTCGATGTAGTACCAAGCCGCGCGCCCGCTATACGCGAGGGCGCGGCCCACGTCCTACAATTTGGCGACTTCACTGGGGATAATCACCGTTAGGTGAAGTGGACAGACTTGAAAAGTCTCGTAATTCCATCATCACGTTTATTGGATTTTGCATTTTGCATGTGACCTTTCGAATAAGGTCGCGCCTTAGGCTCCTTGGTCTCACTATGGGCATGTTCTATGCTCGAGACTACCATAAGGGGGGATACTACCTTGGTTGCATGTGGTTAATTGATCGCATGGCTAAGACAAGTCCTATCCCGCCCATGCCGTGTGTGCACGTGTTACTGATGCGTGTGCATAAGGGGTATCTTGGCCATACATCGCTAATTGCAAGTGGTGAAAACTGGACCAAGCTCTGCCCTTAGGCGTGGTACACTCTCTGACTTAACCTAGACCGACCATAGTTGACTTGTCATCACGTGTCTTGTATATATGTGCATGTATGGGTCCTAGCCATTGTACAGTTCTTAACACAACACTTTCATATAGTCCATGGTCATCTTTTAGTTCACATCATGCATTTCATAGCCTATAGTGACTTTAGTTGACCTCTGCCTTAGTCTGTGACCATAGTTCACTAGGACTTTGTCCTTCAAGCTTTCGACCTTAGTCCACACAGACTTTGACCCTAGGTCTTGACCCTTGACCATTAGGGTCCACATAGACTCTGATCTTAGGTCTTGACCCTTGACTACTAGGGTAGGCACAGACTTTGACTTTAGATTCACATTAGGATTGACCTTACCTTCAGCCAACATAGGCTCGACCTCTAGGTGTGACCCTAACCACTTAGGACATGTGCATACATTCTCAATGTCGTTTGATGCCCTTTCAAAAAAAAAAAAAAAAAAAAATAAAAAAAAAAAAATTAAAAAAAAAAAAATCAAAAAATTCAAAAAAACGAAAGGGCACCTTGCATACATTCATTCTAGGAAAGATGACCATGGAATTAGGACATGCATTTGCATCTGCATTCATGTATTCAATAATGACCAAGGAAGTTCACTAAGGGTTTATTTCTTTTTGAAACAGGGGTGAAGCCGTCTCCATAGCCCTTGCTCGACCCAAAGAGTTTGAGCCCTCAGCCCAATCCAAACCTAACCTTCCTCCAACCTTCATTACCCATCAGCCTTAACACCACAAAATGGCCTCCCAACAAGAAAAGCTCCAAAAGCTTGCCGAGCAAGTTCAACAGCTTGAAGCTAAGATCAAGGAGTTGACCTCGAGCACTTCCTTGGACAAGCTGTTTGAAAAGGCAATCCAAAAGCCATCGACCCCACCTTTTACCAAGACCAACCTCCTCTTGACCCCAACCTTGCAACCAAACTGCCAAAGGATTTCTCAGCCGAAGACATACCCAAGTTCAAGCCGACTGATGACCCTCGATTCCATATAAAGGGATTTAAGACCACCATGGCACTTCAAGGGATTGACTCTGCCTTGTTTCCAATGGTCTTTCCCCTTTCCTTGGAACCGATATGTCAGAAGTGGTTCTTTTCACTTCCTGAGAAAGAAATAGCTACTTGGGAAGACATCATCCACGCATTCATGGCAAGATACAAGGGTAACATTCAGACCCAAACATCCTTCCGAGAGCTTGAAATCCTTAACCAGGGGAAGAACGAGGGGTTCACTACCTATCTGACTAGATGGAGAGGAGTTGCTGCACACTAGTCTCCGCTCCTACTGAAGAAGAGATGGTCAAGACCTTCATTTCTGGCCTCCAGCCGGAATACAAAGATCATCTCAAGTATCGAGGCCTTACCACATTCGCAAAGGTCTACGACATTGGAGTGGACATAGAGAATGATCTTCTTCAATTCACATGAGTCAGTTGGAGTCTTAGCTTTAGGATCGAGTCGGAGAGTCCCTTTCCCTAGACTATGTATCATTTTTTCCATTTCGAGTCTATGTCATTAGGTTTAGGATCAAATTCTGCAATTAGCCTCTATGTAATAAATTCTTTTGTTTTTTAATAAAAGTTTCTTTTTTTCTCATTTTCTTTAGCCTCCATATAGTTTGTGCTTCTAACTTTAATGGAATCAAATTAATAATCGACCTCACAATTCAATGGACATTGCCAAGAGAGGCCTTCTTTCATAGCTCCACAAAACAACCTCTTCCCTCCATTCCCTTCATCATCATATCAAAATCCCTTGCAACCCTTTGAGCCATAAACACTATCATTCAGCCTATCTTTCTTTCATCACCCACATCTACTTAACCCTTTGGACCAAACGGTGCGTAGGAAAAGACATGTGCAAAAGAAAAAAGAGAAGAATAAAATGGGCAAAAAGCAAAAAATCAAAATTCAATACCAGTCATCACAAATGCAAATCAATGTCAAAATCCAAAGCAAATCCAAAGTTCAAATAAAAAAGCAAAAGTCTAAAAAGCACACTGCGCACCGTGGGTCACTCCATGATCATCGAGCCTTTTCAACCCTCAAACCACAGCCTCACATTACAACCACAAAAGCCCTCTCACACGAGGCATTGTCCAAATCATCAACAAGAACTACGACGGTCTGATTCCGTAAGGATACGTAGGAAGCCTCTTCTCGAGGTTCGACCCAATAATTCAATAACATTCTCCACTCTCTCATATAGTTTGATTCCCTTAAAGTCAGAAACATAAATTCCTAGTGTAGCACCCGACATAGACTCGAGCTTGAACCAACATCATCTAGCCAACCACATCAATTCCCCATATACTTACCCTTAGTCACAAATTTTAGCCTTGTCTTTTCTTGAACCTTTAGCCTATTCTTTCATACACCTTAAGGGGCTCTCCTCAACTCTTCCTTAGGCTATCACTCTGCAGCATTCATCATACATCCTCGTCAAAGCATCACATTGCAGCATTTCCTCCATGTTCTCTCCTCATGCAGCATTCAGCTCAAGTTACCGATTTGGGCAAGTCAAAATCACATCCCTCATTCCTTACCGTTACCACCACAAAAGGCTAAGCCAAAACCCATGACTCCACAAAATTCGCTAGCCTCACCTCACTTCATTAGCCATTGCCCCAACCTTGATTTCACCTCGAAAGCTCATCAAGCTGGGGGCTCACCCACTGAACCAACCATCAACACCACGACTTAAGCCATTCCCAAACACCCAAACCCCATGGGTTGGGGGCTCACTTGCAATCACAAGCATCGCCTTTGCTCGAATGGGGGCTTGAGACGGCTCCATCCCGCAATCCAAAAGCACCTTACCATTAGTCAATTTCCTTGGTCATTTCATGCATTAGATCTAAGAATAGACTTGCATTACACATATAGCCATTGCAAACACTTCATAAGCATCATTGCGCATTGAGCATACAAACTTCATCATGCATATGCATTCTGCACAAACACATTACACATTGCACATTACACAAACACATTACACATTGCACATTACACATTGCACATTACACCACCTCAACACGAGGCTAGGGCCCATCTTACATGCATTTGCCTGCACACGCCTATACGGCATTCATCGCTATACGCGATTGTTGCTACACGCAACATTCTTCCCGAAAAGCCAAGGTCAGCCGTAGGGAAGGTTTCCTGAGGAACGAGGCGCTTCCAAAGGAATTCATATCATCACTCACATGCCTATACGGCATTCATCGCTATACGCGATTGTTGCTACACGCAACTTTCCCGAAAAGCCAAGGTCAGCCGTAGGGGAACCTTCCGAAGGAACGAGGCGCTTCCGACGGAACTTACATTATGTCTTCCCGAAAAGCCAAGGTCAGCCGTAGGGAAGGCACATACATCACAACTCTCCCCGAAAAGCCAAGGTCAGCCGTAGGGGAACTTTCCGAAGGAACGAGGCGCTTCCGACGGAACTTGCATTATTCCTTCCCGAAAAGCCAAGGTCAGCCGTAGGGAAGGCATCTACATCATTCTCTTTTCCCGAAAAGCCAAGGTCAGCCGTAGGGAAAAGCTACCTGAGGAACGAGCCGCTTCCGAAGGTATTCATCACCTCATTTTCTCCTGAAAAGCCAAGGTCAGCCGTAGGGAGAAAGCAGCCCGAGGATCCAGGCGCTTCCAAGGGCATAAAACTGCATGGGGCGCGGTAACAGGTAAAACTAACCTTTGTTTTGCAGGTACCGGCGAAAAAGGGTGACTCAGGGTTACAGAACGTCTTGAGTTGCTCTCCGTCCCAAATCAAATACTTTGACTGTCGTCTTACGAGATTTTCGTCTCTTCAGACTCAGTCAAAGTGGGGGCTTCTCACACAACAGCTCCTTTGCACACTTCGGGTTTTGGAATTTTCTCCCGCACCAGAAATTCCATATATGCACACTTCGGGTCTACGATTTCTCCCGCTACAGAAATCCAGCACAAGCATCTTTCGGGTCTTGGAATCTTCTCCCGCTACAGAAGTTCCGTCAGCACATCTCCGGGTCTTGGAAACTTCTCCCGCTACAGAAGTTCCGTCAGCACATCTCCTGAAAAGCCAAGGTCAGCCGTAGGGAGAAAGCCGCCCGAGGATCCAGGCGCTTCCAAGGGCATAACACCGCATGGGGCGCGGTAACAGGTAAAACTAACCTTTGTTTTGCAGGTACCGGCGAAAAGGGTAACTCAGGTCGCAGAACGTCTTGAGTTGCTCTCCGTCCCGAATCGAATACTTTGACTTTCGTCTTACGAGACTATCGTCTCTTCAGACTCAGTCAAAGTGGGGGCTTCTGTAGACACCTAAAAATGTCTCCCCAAATGAGTAATCAATGATGAAGTATACCACATGTCGCAATTAATTCGAACTCGAAAAAACGCAATTGAACTCGTAATGAAGCTCGAAATATGTGAAGTCAAGTCACACTCGAAATTATGAGTCAAAGGTCAAATACGAGGCAAAAATATTTTCTTTCGGTTTTCTCGATAATCTCAAAGGTTTTCAAACAAGTTACGTTGGCGGTTCTCATGCTTTTTGTTTCTCATCATGTTCGTCACATTTTTCTGAATCCGCCAGTATTTTTAAATTATTTTTCTGATTTTTCTATGATTTTCTATGAATTTTGCAATGTTTAAATACGCAGAATACGCAGAAAATACATGAATAATTAGAAAATACGCGGAATGTTCTAGAATCTCCTAGAAACATACTTTCTTGCGAAAGGAGGCGTCTAGAATAATCCGTAATCTTAGAAAATCGAGACATATGGCAAAGAATTATTCCGAATTAAAATATTTCAGATTTTTTGGAAAAAATATATACGCAGAAGCCTGCGTATATACGCTCCTAGGAGCGTATATACGCAGGGTTATATACGCTGCCCTTGAGGAGCGTATATACGCTGAGGAGCAGCGTATATACGCTGCCTTTGAGCGTATATACGCTGCCCCTCAGCGTATATACGCTCCTCAAACTGCCTCTACGCCTATAAATACACCTTGCCTCATTTTGAGAACGACACACGATTTTCGACACGACTTCCAACTTTACGATCTAAGCATACTCAGTCAATTCACATACGTATTTGCATTCTCTCTCTCATTCACAAAACTCTTTCACAAATACACATAAACACGAGTCTTTTGCGTTCTTTCGATTCGTTTTGACAAGCGAAAACAAGGTTTAATTCTGAGATTACTCACCTATAATTCTCTTTCACTTTCTTTTAACTTGATTAACCATTATTATGAGTTCTAATGTAATTTATACAATGTAGAAACCGACTTTGAATCGTCTCATGTAAATATGTAGGATTATTATTCATGCTTTTAAATTCGTTTTCGCTAACCTTTATTATTATTATCTCTATCTTGTCAATACTAACGTTTTTCTTTGTCTTAATTAGCAATTCAACCAAAGGACATCGCTTTTTAGTTTTTAACAATTTGTGTATTTGCAGGGACAAGGTGAGAAGAATACATATATTCATTATTATGATTACTAACCATTGTTTTTCATGTTTTGTTTTGCACATATTCTATCACACTTGTATATATTGCTTAAACAAGACCGGAAATTATGCGTATCACATTAAAGTCAGATAATCATGGACGACCGGTTTTCTAAGCACCTTGTTAATATTGACTAACAATAAAGCGATCGCCTTGTCCATTGTAGAAGTCTTCGTTTGTACATAATAGTAACTCACTTAGTAATCTTTAGGGCTAGTGCGCTAATAAGGTTACGAATATGTAAGTTGTGTGCATCCAATAAATCGTGTTTAATGGAATTACAATGAGACCGAGTAGAGGCCGCTACATGCGGGCGGATTGGGTTACTGATTCAATCCGTACCATGTCCCCGAACCCACGACTGGTTACTTGATTGGACGTGGGGCCATTGTTTTGGCACCAACGTTTCGGGCGTCCGTGAATAACCTTTTAGGCACGGTGGCGACTCCCCTTACTCGACAACACTACCCCAACGCACTCACGTGCGGGTTCCGTGGCTCAAGCCCACGCAAAGCACCTCGATGTAGTACCAAGCCGCGCGCCCGCTATACGCGAGGGCGCGGCCCACGTCCTACAATTTGGCGACTTCACTGGGGATAATCACCGTTAGGTGAAGTGGACAGACTTGAAAAGTCTCGTAATTCCATCATCACGTTTATTGGATTTTGCATTTTGCATGTGACCTTTCGAATAAGGTCGCGCCTTAGGCTCCTTGGTCTCAC
Source organism: Bassia scoparia (assembly GCA_008642245.1). Lineage (NCBI taxonomy): Eukaryota > Viridiplantae > Streptophyta > Magnoliopsida > Caryophyllales > Amaranthaceae > Bassia > Bassia scoparia. The sequence goes on along the minus strand of SNQN01010782.1, from coordinate 13,708 downwards.
TATGGGCATGTTCTATGCTCGAGACTACCATAAGGGGGGATACTACCTTGGTTGCATGTGGTTAATTGATCGCATGGCTAAGGCAAGTCCTATCCCGCCCATGCCGTGTGTGCACGTGTTACTGATGCGTGTGCATAAGGGGTATCTTGGCCATACATCGCTAATTGCAAGTGGTGAAAACTGGACCAAGCTCTGCCCTTAGGCGTGGTACACTCTCTGACTTAACCTAGACCGACCATAGTTGACTTGTCATCACGTGTCTTGTATATATGTGCATGTATGGGTCCTAGCCATTGTACAGTTCTTAACACAACACTTTCATATAGTCCATGGTCATCTTTTAGTTCACATCATGCATTTCATAGCCTATAGTGACTTTAGTTGACCTCTGCCTTAGTCTGTGACCATAGTTCACTAGGACTTTGTCCTTCAAGCTTTCGACCTTAGTCCACACAGACTTTGACCCTAGGTCTTGACCCTTGACCATTAGAGTCCACATAGACTCTGATCTTAGGTCTTGACCCTTGACTACTAGGGTAGGCACATACTTTGACTTTAGATTCACATTAGGATTGACCTTACCTTCAGCCAACATAGGCTCGACCTCTAGGTGTGACCCTAACCACTTAGGACATGTGCATACATTCTCAATGTCGTTTGATGCCCTTTCAAAAAAAAAAAAAATTCAAAAAAAAAAAAAAAAAAAAAAAAAATTCAAAAAAAAAAAATCAAAAAAAATTCAAAAAAACGAAAGGGCACCTTGCATACATTCATTCTAGGAAAGATGACCATGGAATTAGGACATGCATTTGCATCTGCATTCATGTATTCAATAATGACCAAGGAAGTTCACTAAGGGTTTATTTCTTTTTGAAACAGGGGTGAAGCCGTCTCCATAGCCCTTGCTCGACCCAAAGAGTTTGAGCCCTCAGCCCAATCCAAACCTAACCTTCCTCCAACCTTCATTACCCATCAGCCTTAACACCACAAAATGGCCTCCCAACAAGAAAAGCTCCAAAAGCTTGCCGAGCAAGTTCAACAGCTTGAAGCTAAGATCAAGGAGTTGACCTCGAGCACTTCCTTGGACAAGCTGTTTGAAAAGGCAATCCAAAAAGCCATCGACCCCACCTTTTACCAAGACCAACCTCCTCTTGACCCCAACCTTGCAACCAAACTGCCGAAGGATTTCTCAGCCGAAGACATACCCAAGTTCAAGCCGACTGATGACCCTCGATTCCATATAAAGGGATTTAAGACCACCATGGCACTTAAAGGGATTGACTCTGCCTTGTTTCCAATGGTCTTTCCCCTTTCCTTGGAACCGATATGTCAGAAGTGGTTCTTTTCACTTCCTGAGAAAGAAATAGCTACTTGGGAAGACATCATCCACGCATTCATGGCAAGATACAAGGGTAACATTCAGACCCAAACATCCTTCCGAGAGCTTGAAATCCTTAACCAGGGAAGAACGAGGGGTTCACTACCTATCTGACTAGATGGAGAGGAGTTGCTGCCACCCTAGTCTCCGCTCCTACTGAAGAAGAGATGGTCAAGACCTTCATTTCTGGCCTCCAGCCGGAATACAAAGATCATCTCAAGTATCGAGGCCTTACCACATTCGCAAAGGTCTACGACATTGGAGTGGACATAGAGAATGATCTTCTTCAATTCACATGAGTCAGTTGGAGTCTTAGCTTTAGGATCGAGTCGGAGAGTCCCTTTCCCTAGACTATGTATCATTTCTTTTTCCATTTCGAGTCTATGTCATTAGGTTTAGGATCAAATTCTGCAATTAGCCTCTATGTAATAAATTCTTTTGTTTTTAATAAAAGTTTCTTTTTTCTCATTTTCTTTAGCCTCCATATAGTTTGTGCTTCTAACTTTAATGGAATCAAATTAATGATCGACCTCACAATTCAATGGACATTGCCAAGAGAGGCCTTCTTTCATAGCTCCACAAAACAACCTCTTCCCTCCATTCCCTTCATCATCATATCAAAATCCCTTGCAACCCTTTGAGCCATAAACACTATCATTCAGCCTATCTTTCTTTCATCACCCACATCTACTTAACCCTTTGGACCAAACGGTGCGTAGGAAAAGACATGTGCAAAAGAAAAAAAAAGAGAAGAATAAAATGGGCAAAAAGCAAAAAATCAAAATTCAATACCAGTCATCACAAATGCAAATCAATGTCAAAATCCAAAGCAAATCCAAAGTTCAAATAAAAAAGCAAAAGTCTAAAAAGCACACTGCGCACCGTGGGTCACTCCATGATCACCGAGCCTTTTTCCACCCTCAAACCACAGCCTCACATTACAACCACAAAAGCCCTCTCACACGAGGCATTGTCCAAATCATCAACAAGAACTACGACGGTCTGATTCCGTAAGGATACGTAGGAAGCCTCTTCTCGAGGTCCGACCCAATAATTCAATAACATTCTGAGGTCCATCATATAGTTTGATTCCCTTAAAGTCAGAAGCACAAATTCCTAGTGTAGCACCCGACATAGACTCGAGCTTGAACCAACATCATCTAGCCAACCACATCAATTCCCCATTACTTACCCTTAGTCACAAATTTTAGCCTTGTCTTTTCTTGAACCTTTAGCCTATTCTTTCATACACCTTAAGGGGCTCTCCTCAACTCTTCCTTAGGCTATCACTCTGCAGCATTCATCATACATCCTCGTCAAAGCATCGCATTGCAGCATTTCCTCCATGTTCTCTCCTCATGCAGCATTCAGCTCAAGTTACCGATTTGGGCAAGTCAAAATCACATCCCTCATTCCTTACCATTACCACCACAAAAGGCTAAGCCAAAACCCATGACTCCACAAAATTCGCTAGCCTCACCTCACTTCATTAGCCATTGCCCCAACCTTGATTTCACCTCGAAAGCTCATCAAGCTGGGGGCTCACCCACTGAACCAACCATCAACACCACGACTTAAGCCATTCCCAAACACCCAAACCCCATGGGTTGGGGGCTCACTTGCAATCACAAGCATCGCCTTTGCTCGAATGGGGGCTTGAGACGGCTCCATCCCGCAATCCAAAAGCATCTTACCATTAGTCAATTTCCTTGGTCATTTCATGCATTAGATCTAAGAATAGACTTGCATTACACATATAGCCATTGCAAACACTTCATAAGCATCATTGCGCATTGAGCATACAAACTTCATCATGCATATGCATTCTGCACAAACACATTACACATTGCACATTACACAAACACATTACACATTGCACATTACACATTGCACATTACACCACCTCAACACGAGGCTAGGGCCCATCTTACATGCATTTGCCTGCACACGCCTATACGGCATTCATCGCTATACGCGATTGTTGCTACATGCAACATTCTTCCCGAAAAGCCAAGGTCAGCCGTAGGGAAGGTTTCCTGAGGAACGAGGCGCTTCCAAAGGAATTCATATCATCACTCACATGCCTATACGGCATTCATCGCTATACGCGATTGTTGCTACACGCAACTTTCCCCGAAAAGCCAAGGTCAGCCGTAGGGGAACCTTCCGAAGGAACGAGGCGCTTCCGACGGAACTTACATTACGTCTTCCCGAAAAGCCAAGGTCAGCCGTAGGGAAGGCACATACATCACAACTCTCCCCGAAAAGCCAAGGTCAGCCGTAGGGGAACTTTCCGAAGGAACGAGGCGCTTCCGACGGAACTTGCATTATTCCTTCCCGAAAAGCCAAGGTCAGCCGTAGGGAAGGCATCTACATCATTCTCTTTTCCCGAAAAGCCAAGGTCAGCCGTAGGGAAAAGCTACCTGAGGAACGAGGCGCTTCCGAAGGTATTCATCACCTCATTTTCTCCTGAAAAGCCAAGGTCAGCCGTAGGGAGAAAGCAGCCCGAGGATCCAGGCGCTTCCAAGGGCATAAAACCGCATGGGGCGCGGTAACAGGTAAAACTAACCTTTGTTTTGCAGGTACCGGCGAAAAAGGGTGACTCAGGGTTACAGAACGTCTTGAGTTGCTCTCCGTCCCAAATCAAATACTTTGACTGTCGTCTTACGAGATTTTCGTCTCTTCAGACTCAGTCAAAGTGGGGGCTTCTTCACACAACAGCTCCTTTGCACACTTCGGGTTTTGGAATTTTCTCCCGCACCAGAAATTCCATATATGCACACTTCGGGTCTACGATTTCTCCCGCTACAGAAATCCAGCACAAGCATCTTTCGGGTCTTGGAATCTTCTCCCGCTACAGAAGTTCCGTCAGCACATCTCCGGGTCTTGGAAACTTCTCCCGCTACAGAAGTTCCGTCAGCACATCTCCTGAAAAGCCAAGGTCAGCCGTAGGGAGAAAGCCGCCCGAGGATCCAGGCGCTTCCAAGGGCATAACACCGCATGGGGCGCGGTAACAGGTAAAACTAACCTTTGTTTTGCAGGTACCGGCGAAAAGGGTAACTCAAGGTCGCAGAACGTCTTGAGTTGCTCTCCGTCCCGAATCGAATACTTTGACTTTCGTCTTACGAGACTATCGTCTCTTCAGACTCAGTCAAAGTGGGGGCTTCTGTAGACACCTAAAAATGTCTCCCCAAATGAGTAATCAATGATGAAGTATACCACATGTCGCAATTAATTCGAACTCGAAAAAACGCAATTGAACTCGTAATGAAGCTCGAAATATGTGAAGTCAAGTCACACTCGAAATTATGAGTCAAAGGTCAAATACGAGGCAAAAATATTTTCTTTCGGTTTTCTCGATAATCTCAAAGGTTTTCAAACAAGTTACGCTGGCGATTCTCATGCTTTTTGTTTCTCATCATGTTCGTCACATTTTTCTGAATCCGCCAGTATTTTTAAATTATTTTTCTGATTTTTCTATGATTTTCTATGAATTTTGCAATGTTTAAATACGCAGAATACGCAGAAAATACATGAATAATTAGAAAATACGCGGAATGTTCTAGAATCTCCTAGAAACATACTTTCTTGCGAAAGGAGGCGTCTAGAATAATCCGTAATCTTAGAAAATCGAGACATATGGCAAAGAATTATTCCGAATTAAAATATTTCAGATTTTTTGGAAAAAATATATACGCAGAAGCCTGCGTATATACGCTCCTAGGAGCGTATATACGCAGGGTTATATACGCTGCCCTTGAGGAGCGTATATACGCTGAGGAGCAGCGTATATACGCTGCCCTTGAGCGTATATACGCTGCCCCTCAGCGTATATACGCTCCTCAAACTGCCTCTACGCCTATAAATACACCTTGCCTCATTTTGAGAACGACACACGATTTTCGACACGACTTCCAACTTTACGATCTAAGCATACTCAGTCAATTCACATACGTATTTGCATTCTCTTTCTCATTCACAAAAACTCTTTCACAAATACACATAAACACGAGTCTTTTGCTTTCTTTCGATTCGTTTTGACAAGCGAAAACAAGGTCTAATTCTGAGATTACTCACCTATAATTCTCTTTCACTTTCTTTTAACTTGATTAACCATTATTATGAGTTCTAATGTAATTTATACAATGTAGAAACCGACTTTGAATCGTCTCATGTAAATATGTAGGATTATTATTCATGCTTTTAAATTCGTTTTCGCTAACCTTTATTATTATTATCTCTATCTTGTCAATACTAACGTTTTTCTTTGTCTTAATTAGCAATTCAACCAAAGGACATCGCTTTTAGTTTTTAACAATTTGTGTATTTGCAGGGACAAGGTGAGAAGAATACATATATTCATTATTATGATTACTAACCATTGTTTTTCATGTTTTCTTTTGCACATATTCTATCACACTTGTATATATTGCTTAAACAAGACCGGAAATTATGCGTATCACATTAAAGTCAGATAATCATGGACGACCGGTTTTCTAAGCACCTTGTTAATATTGACTAACAATAAAGCGATCGCCTTGTCCATTGTAGAAGTCTTCGTTTGTACATAATAGTAACTCACCTAGTAATCTTTAGGGCTAGTGCGCTAATAAGGTTACGAATATGTAAGTTGTGTGCATCCAATAAATCGTGTTTAATGGAATTACAATGAGACCGAGTAGAGGCCGCTACATGCGGGCGGATTGGGTTACTGATTCAATCCGTACCATGTCCCCGAACCCACGACTGGTTACTTGATTGGACGTGGGGCCATTGTTTTGGCACCAACGTTTCGGGCGTCCGTGAATAACCTTTTTAGGCACGGTGGCGACTCCCCTTACTCGACAACACTACCCCAACGCACTCACGTGCGGGTTCCGTGGCTCAAGCCCACGCAAAGCACCTCGATGTAGTACCAAGCCGCGCGCCCGCTATACGCGAGGGCGCGGCCCACGTCCTACAATGCCGATTATTGAGGGATATTTATCTCCTTATTAAAACACTATGACCATTTTTATAACGCGTCACATAGCACCTCCTATATTCCTCAATTTGCCACATGTCACCTCTTTCACTCTTCAATCTGTCACACAAGTGTTGCTTCATTTGGTCCAAATTTGTTAAGAATTGAACCCGTGACATTTCACTTACCATACAAACAAATTACCAACTAAGATATAAGTCTTATTACTAATTCAAAAGACTCAAAAAAATATGATATTATGTAAAAAGTCAAGGGAACATAAAATGCAAGATTTTTTATTTATTTTTTAACAAAAAACATAAAATGCAATATATTTTTTTACAAAAAACAAAAAACTATGAAATATGCATTCATAATCAATATTTATCTACAATCAATAATAAACAAAACCAATAATATTATTCATTTACAATTTGAACTATCTTTGTCTATTTGTATTAAACCAACAATATACAAAGTTTCCTCATTCCAATAATAAATAGACCTTATTTTTTGGAAAAAGATTTAACCAAAACTACTATAAAATTGGTGGTATGACACGTATAAATAATTGGAGAAAATGTATTACACATGAGCAAATAGGAACACAAGGTTATATATAACACGTGTATATAATTCAATAAATCAAATTACCAATTGTCTGTGAATAAGACATATACTTAACATCTCAAATAAATTTAAATGAAATATTGTCAACAACGGAGTAAAAGCCACTCTCCCTTTCTCTCTCTCTCATTCTCCCTCTTCACAAAAAACTTCATATCCTCAATTTTCAAGTGTTGCCATCATCAATTAGCCCCAATCGTGATGATGGTAAGCTCCAAACTTTTAATTTCCTTAAGTTTGTTTGTGTCTAAGATTAGTAGTAGTAGTAGTGGTGGTGGTGGTGGTGGTGGTGGCAGTAGTAGTAGCAGTAGCAGTAGGAGCAGTAGCAGCAGCAGTAGTAGCAGTAGTAGCAGTAGCATTAGTAGTAGCAGGAGTACTAGCAGTAGCAGGAGTACTAGCAGTAGCAGTAGTAGCAGTAGTAGCAGTAGCAGTAGTAGCAGTAGCAGTAGCAGCAGCAGCAGCAGTAGTAGTAGTAGTAAAAATAATAATAAGATAATTGGATATGGTTTCCTTCCTTTTTCCTTCTCTTCTTTGGTGAAATCAGACAAGAGAGTTGTTGCACTTCTGAAGTGGATCCAGACGTTTTCCAAGGCTCAAGACATTGGGGCACGTGCAGTTGCTCACATCTTTAGTCGGATAGGCTTCGCTATAGCTAGAGGAGTGGGGGCTTAGATTGTATCTCGCGTTGGCTCCCCTCCAACTTCTTGTAGATCACTTGATCTTTTTTGTTGCTTGTAACACTTACCACGATTTGGTGTTTTTATAATAATAATAATAATAATAATAATAATAATAATAATAATAATAATAATAATAATAACAATAATAATAATAATAATAATAATAATAATAATAATAATAATAATAATAATAATAATTCTCTCTCTCTCACTTGTTTAGAGGTTTTCTCCAATTTTTTGGGTTCTTTCTCTCCTTCATACTGTAGGAGCATTCCTCCCAAATTCTAAGTTATTCCTCTCTTGTAGTAAGAGATTGAAGATGTTTGTTGTGTTTTTTGTTTCTTTTCTTGTCAGAAGTTCTATATTGTTGATGGCGGTTTCGTTCGGCATTGAATCGAATATCAGATCGACATTTGCAATTGGTTGAATCGAGTACATTTCAATTCTGAGACTACAAAAAATTGCAAGGCCCCCTTGTAGGAGGTTACAAAGAACATCGTTTCAGGAGATGAGGGTATCCGTCAAAGTTAAATCTTTATTGTATTTATTTTTTTAATTTTATGTGTAGATGTTGTATGACTTTTCATTAATGAATAATTTTTCCTTTCAAAAAAAAAAATCATTAATAAATAATTTTTCCTTTAAAAAAAAGCATCTCAACTAAATTATTAAAGATTTAAATGTTCACATTTTTTATATGTATCGTTAAATGTTATTTGTTTTTTTAATGTCCAATTTTTTCAAAAAAAAAATCTTTAAATTAACATCTGTTAAGGATTGAAAATATTTGGTTGACTTTGTTGACCAATAGCGATCAAGTGTGTGACTAATGTTGATCGAGAAGCAATATCTCATGGAGATTTCGATCCGGCGATAGATCATAAGCACCATAAAGAAAGTAATCGGGAGATGGCCCATTAAGAACGGCCCGACAGAAGAAGCCTATCGAATATCAATTGTTGAAACAAAAACTTAAAGGGAAAGGATAAAGAAAACAAACATAGAAAGAGCATCAAGAAACCGCTATTAGGAGAAAACTATCATAACTTCTTCCTCACGATCATCATCACTCAAGGCCTATAAATAACCAGAGCCGTATTAAGACAACAAAAACAATACATCGAACAAATCTATCTTTCTCTTTCGCACTTTACTGCTTTTCCTTAGCCGCAAGTATAGTTTAGCGTAGTGTAGTTGAGTTTAGCATAGCATAGCCATGGTTCATCCTCATGGATCAATAGCTTGTTACTATCTTTCCCAATTGTAAGAACATAGAGTTAATCATTCTTCCTTGTAATGCAGTTGTAGTCTGACTCAATCGTTACTATTTTATTAGAAGGCTTTATTATCTTTTCAATCTTGTTTAACCTAAGCTTCAGTTTCATTCTACATTAAGCTTAATTTCCTCTATTTCACACACTCTTATCTTCGTTCACAACTTTATGAGCCATTTTTACGTTAGCAAAGTTATCTTTATAATCAGTAACAAGAGGGGAAACCCCCTATCGAACCAAAAACATTATTGGACGGTTGATTTGTTAGTGAAGTGAAAAATCACCTGAACAATATATATCTCATATGATGTTCATAGTTTTAGCAATAAATTCATATTTTTCGTAACAACCTACCAAACCATGATTTTCTTTTAAAATTTCTACCCTATATACTACAAAAAAAATAAATACTTTTGAGTTCAATTCTACCTCTGCTTCCTTACTCACAGAATCCCAACCGAGCAATGCTCATTGCCTTGGGGCAATAGACCTCATTTTACAGGGAGTCGTATCCAGCAAGTTTGTAGGCGTCTCAGGCAGGGAGAATCCAACACTAGTAGAAGTAGACCCTGCCTAAAAAAAGGTGGTGAGGGTATCTAAGTCAGCATAGCCAATAGCGTAGCCAGAAGCACGAGTAACATCAGTCTAGCTATKAGTATCAACCTAATAGATAGCTGTTTACATTTAATATGTATAAGTTTCYGGGTAAACCCTTTCATCCATTTCCTCAAGAGGGACTGGTTTATGAAGGAAATCATATATATTTATAACCGATGATCTAGGGCGTCACCCGGGAAGAAATACTAGTTAATCTTCTTTCTTTGACGAGAAATTAAAAGATTTCATTGGTATAAAAAATGCTAAAGACACTTACAATAAAATCCGAGAAAACTAATGGGCAAATACAAATACACCAATCCAAAACGAAATATATCATACATTTTGATCCAAATTTGATCAACAAAAGCCTTAAAGAAAATATCATTTAAAGCAATACCTTTTGTGGGTTCGTGCGAATTCGACATGACAATAGATGTAAAATTACTGATGGCAATACTTGCAACGGCAATTAACTTTTCCCGCAAATTTGATTAGAACCAGCCAAATGTTCACTACCAATGAACCCAAACACATAGCCATGAAACAAAAGGAAAATTCACTACAATGATCCAACCTTTTGATGTAATTGTTATTGATATATGGTTTTTCTCCCTTCTCTTGCTATTTTGCATGGTTTTTACCTCGTTAAGCCCTCTTGCTACTAATGTGTTTGTTAGTGTTGAATGAGTTTTAGGTTCTTTTATTGATTGGAGTGATTTGGACTCATTTGCAAGCACTACGGAACCTTAGAAGGAGTAGTGGGAGCTAGGATGGAGCTACGCGAAAATGATTGTTCGAAGCATCGATTTTGCATATGCTCACTCTTTTGGTCATAAGCACGTTTGTATGCGGATTCGTGTGATTTAATTGCATTGGAAACTAGACTTCGAGATCTTCGATTTAATAGGTATATGCTTAATTGGACAGGCAGAGCTCAAGATATGACCTTTGGAAGATAGCCCAGCGAATCTGCCACGATTCACCTGAACTGACCGGTTCAACCGGTTCGTAACCAGTCGTTCACCCTGCGGCTTTGTTTTTTTTTTTTTTTTAATTCTTGTTCAAAAGGAATTAATAAGGGGCATGATTGAAATTGGCTAGCTATTATTTTCTGATTTGGAAAGGGATATTCATGGGGAGAAATCCTAATTTGTAAGATATTCTTGATTATTATTTTGAGAATTCAAAAATTCAGAGAGACTTAATTACGTATTGTTGTGAAAGAATCTAGCTTTGGTCTTTATCATTGGAGATTCAATAAAATTCATTCATATCATCAATTTCAATCGCTCTTGTTTGGTAATTTATTTCATCCTTTAATTATTCTATATTGCATTTAATTTATTTATGCTTTGATTGTTTACCAACCGCAATTAGCATGTTTAATTTTATATGAGTAAGTAGTCTATTTTCTAGGGGATTGGGTCTATAGCATATGATTGACTTATAATTGGTTTGACTCGATTTATGACTTGGCTTTAATCAATTTCCTATTAGATTGTTATTCATGTTAATCAATTTCGTAGGGCCCGACTTAATTGCTTAATCGTGTAGTCACAAGTCTCTAGTCTAGCGATTGAGACTTAGAACAAGATCAACATCAATAGGTAGAACGAGACTACCTAGGTCGAGAGATACGGTTAGGAGTATTCTATGGTTCAAATTGATTCGAGAGAACTTTGACCCTATTTTGATTATGCCATGTTATGATTGTTGATGCCATTTACTATTAATTACTGCTATAGTGAAACCATAGCTCTAGATTGTTAATTATATAGTTTAATCTTCTTTGCTAATCGCTTTCATTAGTTTAATTAATTAGTCACAATCACAATCCAAATTATCTTTTGTTAGTTTGATGCTTTGATCCAATTAGTCAGTTAGTAGTTGCTTCCTTGTGGATACGATCCTGTTACCACTAGCTGCAGGTTAGTTTAATAGATATTTTTTATAGGCACGCGACAAGCCTGTCAAATTTTGGTGCGTTGCTGGGGAAGCGCTTTATTTATTGATTAATTGTTGAGTCAAACTTTTTTTTTGGTTTTTGTCTGAAGAAACATTCGTTTGTTCTCGGGACAGTACTTACGATCGCTGCAGTTTTCTCTAGTTTATGCGCAGGTCTTCCCGACTTGGGGATTTGATTCCATACGATCCCGAGGTGGAGCGAACTTACCATGGTGAAAGAATTTCGCGAGGCGATTGGATTTTTCAYATTCTTCCATCTCTCYTCAGTTTTCGAATCCCTTGTACGAAACTGATTTAGGGGAGGAGGAGTCACATTCAGTGCACAATGAAGTAGTCCATTCTGATTCTGAACCCGAAGAGATGGCYGCACAYCCAGAACGCTCTCTTATGGACTACTCTCAGCCTAGTCGGAATGAAATTCCGACAAGTCTAGYCATGCCTACTCTAGCGGGAGCCAACTTTGAGCTTAAACATGCGCTGTTGAATATGATCGAGRMCAATCAGTTTGGAGGGAATGCGACTGAGGATCCTAACTTGCATATCTCTAATTTCCTCCAATATTGTGGTACTATCAAGCATGCTGGTGTTGAGCCGAACCAACTTCGTGTCATGTTATTTCCTTTTTCACTGCGGGARAGGGCTCGACTATGGTTGAATAGTCTTGATCCTGATYCCTACAACACGTGGGATTCAATTTCTCTTGCTTTCTATAAGAAATATTATCCTCCAGAGAAGACTGCTCAAATGAGTAGCAAAATCARTAACTTTACGCAGGATGTTGATGAGACTTTATATGAGGCATGGGAGCGATACAAGGAATTACATCGAATGTGTCCTCATCATGGATTAGAGAAGTGGCTCTTGGTCTAGACTTTATTTAATGGTTTGAATAGTGAATCTCGTATTATTCTCGATTCAGCAYCAAATGGGAGGTTCATGAATCAAACAATTAATGCTGGATGGAAGCTGATTGAGGAGATGGCCAATCATAACGCTCAATATGGCAATCCTCGAGGTGTGACYAAGAAGACGGGCAAGCATGAYGTCGATCAGATTACTCTATTGGCAGCTRAGATCTCAGCCATCAATCAGAKGTTGGATGYCATTAATATGAATCGATCAGCCTCAGTTGCAGTTGTTTCAYGGCCGAGTGAGATGTACTGTGATAACTGTGGGGGGATGGGACATCTAGCTCATGGGTGTCAATCTCCAATGGAGCAAGTATGCGCGTTTCAAAATCATTCCAAGAATCCATACTCCAGCACATACAATGAAGGCATAAGAAATCATCCATATCTGTCCTACAAGAGTAACAATGTGTTGAATCCTCAACCAGTTCCACAGCAGCAGTTGCCCCTGCAGCAACAACAGCAGTATCAGCCTCGATATCAGTCCCCTCATCAGAAGCCGCAGTATAATCAGCAGTACAACTAGCAGCAGCAGCCACCGCAGGCCCTAGCAGCTTATCTAGTCATAGCTATGATGAAGAGCATGATGCTTCAAATGCAAAAGGATCAGATGCAAGTCCAACGACATATTTAATCCTTAGTGACTCATAATAAGCAGTTGGATACTCAGTTGGCGCAATTGGCTGCATCTAACGCACAGAGGCAGCAGGGTMCCCTTCCTTCGCAACCACAYCAGCCGAAGGATAGTGTTTATGCGATCACCTTTCGCAGCAACACTAATTACGTAGGCCCACCTATGCATGAAGAGGATGCTGAAGCGGAAGCTGAAAAGGAGGTGGAGGTATGGAAAGCACCTCCTATTGTGGTGTCACCCATTCGACTACCTTTTCCATCTAGAGTTGCAAAGAAGAAGRAGGATCAGTAGCTCAACAAGTTTTTCAATGTGGAGAAGAACCTTCAGGTAACTGTTCCTTCCACTYAGTTAATTAGTCAAATTCCTTCAAATGCTAAAATTTCGAAAGACATATTCACTGAGAAGAGGGAATTGAAATCGGTGGAGACTTTTGGTTTTTCTGAACAATGTAGTGTTATTTTAGAAAATAAGTCTCCACCAAATTCGAGGGATCCTGGGAGTTTTTGTATTRCATGTGACATTGGAACTGTGCATATCGACAAAGCATTATGTGATTTAGGTGCAAYTGTTAGTGTTATGCCTTTGTCGGTATGTAAAGAGTTGAAAATGGGAGATCTTAAGTGCACTAATATTACCCTTCAAACAGCTGAAGGTTCTCTAAAGCACCCTTTGGGTATTT
>SNQN01010781.1:4403-14691 GCA_008642245.1 Bassia scoparia | reverse complement strand
CGAGCCCAGGACCAGGAACAGATTTTATATCGGGTGTTACAAATATTCCTTTTTTTGACAGAACATATCCCAATGGAAACATTGGTTTCCCAAATTATCCACAAGTAAGATTCTCATTATCTGCTGATATGTCTAATCCCAAGGGTGTTTAAGAATATATTCGAGTAATCACAAATTCTCATTGGGTATTCATAGTTCCAATGTGCCTTATAGAGTTAGGGTGCCTCTACATGTTAGACAGTATAGATAAAACTCTTAGTGAAATAAATAAATTATTGACCCTGGGTTATCTGCTGTTTTTATACGAAGTGGTGTGAGCGAACTTACAAATTATTGGAGTTTAGGTTTTAAATAGGTTAATACCCATCGTCTATACTACTTTATATTCCTCTTTATATGTTAATACGTGCATACTTTTTATATATTATATATATTTTCACTCAGTTAGCTCGTTATATTATTTCCTTTATTTTTCACCATACTAGATTATATTATCAGGGTTCGTTTAGGATATCGTTTTGTGCATTTATATAAAAAAAGTGTGAGAGTTTCCCATTTTAGGCTGAGTTACACTGTGATTTCTCGCTTATAACGTAACTATAGTTTGGAGCCTTGGTGAATATAAGGTGAGGATTTGTGTGCTTTTTTTTTTTTTGGAATGTCGTAGAAGTCTTAGTGAAGGCGGATTTTATATTCGGAGCATCCATTGTTGTGTAGAATTGCACAGGCGTCCTTTATTATTATGGTTGGAGTTTTGCCTTCATCTTTTAAATCAATATACGATACTTAGTATTTCTTAATCGCTTTTCGTACTATTCGTAATATGTCCATATAATATAATGTCATTGGCTAGGGAATATATTAACTGTTAAGTTCTAACCCAAAACTATACACACAATGTATTCAGCCGTTTTCTATTTTCGGTGATGTCCAAATAATTATTAAGGTCGTCGTTAAATAAGTCTGTATATATTCTGGCTGCACTTTCATCCTTTTTGATCAATGTGATAGATCTAAATTCATCTTTCAATACGTTTTTAGTTTTTGGAGGATAGCTTGTAGATGCATCTAATTTGTTCCTAGCATCCGAGTGTGAGCTTACCTAAGAGTACGTAATAGATATAGTATCTTCAAGTACGTGGTCCTCCTCACTGCGCTAACTCCATAAAGTCTCAATTCGCTAGCTGTATTAGAATACGCTCAAACACCTTGTAACACTGTGAGATCCGTTACTCTGTGCCCCTCCATTAATGTTGTGTGTAAAACTAAAAACGGCGATGCGTGACGATCCACTTCAAGTTCACAATATATTATACTCACATAAGCATATTCGGCTCCCTAGGCTTCAGCCTAATTAACACAACAAATGATCCGCAGTTTGGTTATTGTTTGATTTCGTTTCCTTTCATTGATGATATCGATATTTCTGATACATTTTCATTTCACCAATCTTTAAGTTTGCGTGTCTAAATGTACTATCTCGGTGACTACCTAAGTGTAGAATATTTCTTCGTCTTTAATTACCTTTCATTTTCTCCCTATACCGACTCTATTCTCTCAATTCCCCTAGTCGTCTAATCAGAGAAGGTATAATTAGCATTATCTTCAACTGAATACTATCGAAACTTCGTACCCTCCATTAATGGATTGAGGAGTGTGTTATATCAAATCACGAACACACTGTAGATTTCCCTAATAAAGTTACACACATTAAGTACTTACATTCTTCAATAATATCCAGGGCTATCTAATACTTAACTACCTTCTCAGATTATGTATGGCGAGAATATCAGATTCGTGAATTTGTTCTTACCCTTGTGGAGTTCACATTCTTAATTGGCATACGCAGGCAACCATTGATGAAATCTATCTCATTTTATTTTTTTTTTTTCTGCACCATTGCATGAGAACATTGAGCACACTTGTAACTGATTTGGAAAAACTGCACTATGAATAGTGCTCGTTCATAATGGCTTAGCAGCGATGCCACCGTATTAATGGCAGTCAGGCGCACCTTAGCCTTCTCTTCAATACCACACTCGCTGTTTATTATTTCAGCGATTTGCTGCCTCTAAACCATTGCTCTTATGACATTACATACCCAAAACTATTACTTGCACACAGCTTGCCCAAAAAGAAATCGTGCAAAAATTTCCGGTACTGGAATCAACTACTCATAAATAAATAATTTACATACATCTATGACCTCGTATAAAAAAAACAAGAGAGAACGATATTACTACATGAGCATACCAGTACCCATTTGAAATTATCAATTCCATATTGAATACCAACATATATATACTACATAAATTATATATCGAGTTCTGCATCTCGTGAAAGGATATTTCCTTTTTATAAATGTAAAAATACAGTGGAGATGATGTGAGCTGGATATCAATGGAATTTGTGCTGGTTACCAATGTGGAGTCTGTGCACATTGGTAGACTTCTGTACGTCTATTTCATCCACAGATATAACCACCAAAGAATTTTCCTTGCAAAAGCATTACCGATAATATGAACATAGTGTAAGTTTTTTGTGTTCTGTGAGATCTTCGTTCCATCTTCTTGTAACTCAAGGATCGACTTAATTTTACGAAACACCTCCCTTGCGTTTAGAAGAATTATGAACGTTAGTTGATTTTCGACCACTTTGCGGATATACTTATTCCATCACCATATCTACGTTATTATAATACAAGCGCATTATACTATCTCGCTAGAACTCACACTTTAATTCATTACCACAGTGTTACTTTACTGGTATACGAAATGAACATTATTACTTTTCTTTGTCTTATTGATTTTCGCAGGTCGATCCCGAAACACATTATCATATAATGCTGTCATAATTATTCAGCTGGCATCAAAGGACAGATATTCATACCCGTACAGATGATTCATCAATTAATGTTCTACAAAGTTTAATTTAAAACTTGAGTTCTTCCTGCAATAGATAAATCTGGTGTTCAGTGACACGGCATGAGGCTTACTAGTATTGCTTATAATTATCACTTGAGAAGTTTATATACTGCACACTCCGCTATTTGTGCAGTCCCTAATCAGAATGATTTTAAGAAATAGGCGGGTGATAACCTCTCTTATCAATTTCTTTGGAAGTGGGCGCGTTGTATCGTAGGTTATGATACTCTCATATTGATCGCTATATAGGTTGTCATGTTCTGAGATATCCTCGACTGGCTGAATCTGAGTGAGCGAACTGCTCAATTGTTGTCATCCTGTAAAAAATCAGCTTATGATAACTGTCCAGAAGATCTGAGCAGAGAATGGTCATTCATTTTTCGTGTTATTAATGCTAACCTCTCCTTAAGCCGATCTAGTGGGTGTATGCTTGGCTTGTGTTATCACTACTTTATTTAATGTTATTTTTATTTATATAAGTGTGTGGTCTTCAATGATCCTTATTTTCTAGTATAAAATGGCTTTCTTCATAGGTGTTGTAGCCATTTTAGATTCCAAGTTTTACTGGAGAAGTATAAAGTACTCAAGATTGCGTAATATGTATTCTGCCAATGGTATTATATATTTAAGTCTAATATAATATATGTGTAACTGGACGAGCGGCCGCACATGTCTTGTGTGAGTTTGGACAGATGGAAGAGATTAGATGTCATAGATGTGTAGGTTGTTGATCTTGATGCATATGATAATACTTCAATGTTGGAGGGGTTGCGAAGGTGTAATTCATATACACTGTCCCTCTTCTTTTAATCGTTTTTTATAATTTTTCTACTTGAATGCTATTTTTCACTCTTCAATGAAATCTTAATCTTTTCTATTTTACACCTTCACTAATGAATAATTTTTACCATATTTTCCACTGCTATGTATAGGTGATAGTCCTTTCTCATGCATGTACAGGGGGTTACCTCTCTCCGCTTTTTAGGATCGTCCCTCTGTTGCGGTGTGTTGTCTAATAGAACTTAACTATAAACCCACTTAGTTTATCCAATTCAAAACTGGTCAGGTTTTTAGTGGTAGCGTGAGTACAACAGGAGATGATCTACTGAGGGGAAGATAGAGTACCTAGATATATTCTGTGTGTCCTATTCGTGAAGTTATGTTTAGGTTACTTGATGAGATTAAAGTACTCTCTATTCTCACATGTGCTGGATAGCGCCGTGTATGCTTTAGTAGGATTCTAATATTAGTAAATTTATTAGATGATTTTTTTGATGAGAGTAGATTAGGCTAAGTGAGGAATATGATGTATCATATTCCTATACTATTCTTGCAATTGTATACTTCAAACGACCACATTTGTCATTAGAGATTCAATGATATTCGGTTATACTCAATCATTCTCGTATATTTGTTTATATTGCTCTATATTGTGCTTATACTATAATTCTGCACATGTAATATGGAGATTTTATGTAGATCCTAGAGTTAATATGATGCAAGGATAGCAGTCAGAAAAAAGCCATCACAAATTATTATTTTTTCATGAAATAGTGGAAATATTATAATTCCGGACCGCTCTAACAATAATCGAGGTCTGCTAAATAACAATATCTCTCACCTTCCATTTTTTTAGGGGAAAAAAAGAATATAGCGATTCCGAAAACTCGCGCTAAATTTTGCTCCTATTGCGGACCGCATTTATTGATCGCTAATTTCTTTTTCACTCCATTTTTTAAAGTAGGCGAAAAAAACATCTAGCACCTGATTATATCCGATATTTAAGCAGAACCGGCTCGTTTTTTCTAACGGCATGTGTCCCTCTGAAATTTTATTTTACCCTGGCTGTCATATACTTCTTAGGTCCTTCTTCCTTTCCTCTCGTCTGACCTCAATCTTAGAATAAATACATCAGCGTACGCTAATATCATACATCAGTGCGGCGTCTTCTGAGCTATGACTAGACTTTAGCAGCCGATATTGTGTTTCTGGGATTCTAATCTGTTTACTGAGATTTGTCCGGCCCTTATAGAAGGCGAGTTTAGGAATATAAAAGCGGTTTGTTCTGGGAATTTTAGACGTTACACGATACCAGAACCAATGAGTAAGAATCCCTATTCAAATAACCTTTCCTGATTTCTTGTGAATGCTGATTATTCACACATTGCAAAAAATCAAATCAAGCTATATACCACCTTTGTAGTTTAAACTACTATTGTATACAAGAGGCGACCTGAAGTAAGAAAATCCAGTCTAGGACGGATGCTACACGTCTGAGTCACTGTCCATTTCATTAGGTATATCCTTTCTTTTGTTAGGAATCAAGGATGCTAACCTGAACCTTATTTTCTTGTTGCTGATTATAGTTGAAAGTCTCGAGTTTCTGGGTCTCAATTAGTAGGCTTACCTTGTTTTTGGTTGGCCTTCAAAGACCCACTCTTATTCTAGTGAGGTCTCATTCTTAATGTGAGTGAGCAGTCTTATGATGCTTAGCTTGATTTAATGAATGCTTAGACAAGCTTTGCTCTTGCTAAGGAGTATTCGGAAATTCTTTGGCTTCGCATCTCGTAATCAATCTATTTGCAGTCGTCTGTATACCTAATGAATGATTAGTCTTCCAATCTTTTTGATTTGATAGTTGAGAATTGTCTATATGTTTATTCCCTGCTTTTTATGGTGTTACCGTATTACTAGGGAGTCTATCTTAAGTAGAGTCTAGTAAAGAGAGCCTATATTTTGAACACTGGGCTCCCATTAGATGAGTTTCTTCGCCTCGTTATTAATGTGAAGTGTGTGGCTGACATGTGACCTCGTGATCTCTCCTCCCTTTACATCGTCTCCCAATCGATAGGGCTCTGATAGTCTGTCGAACCTCCATCAACGGTTCTGTTATGTTTATGTTCCATAGAAGCCCCTATTTTTGACTATGCCGGTGAACTGTGTATGAAGCGCTCTGCCTTCCTACATATCCTGTTTACGATGGACCATAAAGTTAATCAAAGTTCACATTGACGAAGATCACATCCTCTGAATCTCAATGCCATATCTTAGTGTGTGTCATTTCTCCTTGCACTATTGACTGAACTCAAAAATGTAAAAGTGTCTGGTTTCTCCCTCCTATCGAAATGTCTTCGGAAGAAGATTTGAGTAAAAGACCAATCCTTATAAAAATTTGGTAGGACCTTTCGTGGTCACTTATTAGGGTTTTCATTGTTTCATCTCCTCTCCTTTAAATGCTATTTTCCTTGATTTCATTACTTATTTATCTCTCTCTATGGTTATTTTCTGTTCTCTGATATTTCCACTAGATTTGTTTCTTTTGTTTCAGTTTTTTTCCTTTTCTGTATGAAGTATCAAACTGTTCTTCAATTCCCAAAGTGTGAAAGATTCATAAAGCCGTGGGATGCACCGATTTGTAACAAATGTTTCCATACAACAGTGTATCTCGAGATTTAAGCTTACTCGTGTTCTCCAGTAGAGGTTCTTTGGATCTTCTGAACAACTAAAACCAAACGTAGTGAGTGTATTTTTTTAACTCAGACTCCACTTAATATGCATGTTCTCGTTAGCAATTGTCTCACCGTAGCCACTATCGTAGTATATCATGAATCGATCTATTTTTCACCGGAAAGGCTAGCTCTTCAGTGTTTAAGTCACCTATGCTTTATCTTCTTATGAGGACTCATTACATGACTCTCATAAGTAGCTCGCATCCACCTGATTATGATCTACAGCTCTATTCTAAGTTTTTCTTTTATTACATGACCCCAATTGCCTTATGCTCAAAGTGCTTGCTCATGGGCCTCAGTGGTGAAGTTCTTTCTTTATTTCTGGTGAAAAGCAACAACTCTGAATCTCGAATATTATAGGGGTGACTCACTTTGATCCACATGGCCTTACAACCTTCATGATGTTTGATTTACATTATAGATCTAGCCCATTACTCAAACCAATTATCACCATGCCCTCATACAAGAGAAAGAGTATTATAACCTGATAAGATCTGGTCTTATCCCCCCCTTTATGTGTATGTCAGAATTGTCGGTACAATGTTTTATGTGTTGAAAAATTGTATGTGGTAAAGTGGCTGCAGAAAATTTGAGGATATATTCAGGGTTCCTTGTTGTGGAGTGAAAGGAGTTTAGGAAGCAATCCAAGTCAAGAAGTTGTCCAAATGATGATAGACTCTCGTACTCTTGATCTTACTTGAAACGACTCAAGGAAATTGTATCATCAGGATGACTCATCTTTTGCAACGACCAATTGTCCCATAGTGAGAATCATCATCTTAGGACTCAATCAACCGGAATATGTCACATCCCAGGAGCTTTGTGGTGGGAAATCTTTGTTTTGATCCGTAGATATCATAAAAAGGAGAAGTTAGAGTTCTCCTAAACCTCATTACGGCTTATCGTATAGTTAGTTCGTTTCACCACCCATGATTTATTCACATGTTATAAGTTAGTTATGACATCCTTAGTGGTTTGAGAATGATCCCCTGATATAACTAGAAGGGGTTAGCGATAATCGTCAATATACAGAATGATTGGTAGAGAGGTAATTCAACATTCTATCGCAAGTTGAGTTGGGGCAAATAAGGGATACGGCAGTCGCTAAGCGCTTAAGAGCTTTAATAAGGCATTACATAAGTCAAAGAGCCATTTGCGGCCATCCTTCCAAAGTGGCATCTCGATTACCCAACCTATCTAAGCTGAGAGCTTCACCATCAACTGAGTTATACGTTTACGACGCATACTACTACTTCTGTTCTAAACATAGTGATATGTTTTAGGATTCTTCTCACTCTTAGAAACCCTCAAAACGTCTCTCTCCAACTCACCTTTGTTCCAACATGGCATCACACTAGAAATGTCAAAAAAACTCAATGAAAGTGTCACATAATGACCTAAGTTCCGTTAAATACAGGAGCTTAAGTTCGAAGCGACTAATGTCAGTTACGCGTTGTAAGGATCGTTTGATTAAACAAACTCGAGACGACCGCCATTACGCATATATTTAGATCATTCTCCAAGGTCATCCATTTTCTTAGGGTTATCTTTCTTGGGGATCAGGGCTAAGTTCGTCCTATTATTCTCTTTGAGAATGTGTCTTGAATTTAAACTTGATAGGACTCCTTCGATAATTTCACGTTTGATTTTCTTCCAATTTTTTTKATAAAAACCCGCTTGTACCCTATCAGGACTTGGAGCCTTCCATGGTCTCATGGAGAATAGTGCCTTTTTCACCTCTTTTTTCGTGAAAGGCTTCTCAAGGTTCTGTATTTGTTCCATAGAAAGCCCCTTTTGAATGCCCTTAACGCTTTTCTCAATGATATCAACCCGGCCTCTACCCGGTCCCTCCTCACTTAGGTGAGTAAAGAAATCCCTTAAATTGGTTGGAGGTCATAAGGGAAATCTCCTGAGCATCCGTAATCTAATCCTCATGGTTATTCTTCGATCCCACTATTCGATTCCTATACGCTCTTCCTTTAACCCAATTAAAGAAGTAGCGGGAGCAGGTATTTCCTACAACGTTCCATTTAAGCTTTACTTGTTGTCTCCAGTAGAGGGCTTTGGATCTAGTGAACTCCAAGGTGTTATTTTTAGCYTCAATCCAACCTTCGTCATTGCCAGTGGATATAATGTTTTCCAAGCTAGCCTTCAGATTTGACTCTAGCTCGCTCCACTTACCTTGCCACTCAATTTTCTTTTATAAAGCCCATCCTTTGCAAGATTCTCTGGCCAGTGAAGTTTTCTTTTGGAATCGGAACATAGGGGACCCTTGGACATGGCTATTCCAACCTTCAATCATGTTTGATTTACAATCTGCATACTCAAAGCACCATAAGGGTATTTTGAATGGTTTTCCCCTTTGTTTGGCAWTGTTATGTGTATGAAAAATTATGGGGAAGTGGTCGAAATTTGGAATTGGTTTGTTTTGGATGAAGGAGTTTAGGAAGCARTCAAGCCAAGAATCCAAAGCGTAACCTTTATCTAAACGCTCTAGGATTCTCTCATGATTTTCACGACCATTGTCCCATGTGAAACRTGGTCCCTCAACCGGAATGTCAAAGAGGTTGTGAGAATCTTTCCGAATGATAAAGGAATTAGAGCCTCGTATAGTTAGTTGGTTCCCACCCAATTTATCACCAAAGTTATCGACTTGGTTGAAATCCCCTAATATAAYAAAGGGGTTTGAAATAACAGAAATGATGGTAGAGAGGGAATTTCARACATCATCGCAATTTGAAAGGACAGGCGCCACGTAAAGCAAAATCAAAGTCCATTGGCCTTTCAAGGCATCATTAACAACGAGTTCAATAAAGTTAAACGTTACACAAACTACTTTAAAATGATTTAGGTCTTTCCACCCTACCCAAAGCCCCCCCTTAGTTCCAACGGCATCAAAGCCTGTCCAAAAATTGAAGTCGGAAGAGCGGAGCTTATTAAACACTAGGACACCGCCATTACATTTAGTTTCAGAAAGGAAAATGAAATCCGCAAAAGTCAACCCTATCAAATGTTTGATTGTAGGAATTGCAGGGGAGGTAGGATCATTGTGACCCCTACAATTCCAAGAGACACCAATCATGGTGAGTTTGGTGGCTGAGAAGGTCCAGCCACCAAAGACCCTTCATCTCCAGCTAAACTCAGAATGACACCCACTTCAAAATGTAAGGCAATGTTTGAGAAGATGGTATCTCTAGAAGGGTTTTTATCCTTCCTTAATCCTCTCAAATCAAAGGGGTCATTTTTAAAAACATGGATTCTAGCTTTCTTACCCCTTTTCGTTGTCRAAAACCCCGAGTTTGCATCATCATTGTTGTCATCAAAGGCAAAGGAGCAAAAATCCGTGTCTGTAATTGCCTTCCTTTTAGTTGGGTCTTTGTGAGTAAGATAATGCCTCTTAATTTTTTTCCTTCGGAATCTTTGATTCCTAGTAAACTTACATCTTCTATCCTTGGCACTTGGATTTGAGAAAAAAATGGCACCATCAGACATCACTTCACACGGAGTAGCAACCTCATCCAAAATTATGTCATTAGTGACCTCGAACTCACAATCCAGAATCGGTTCATGGGAGGATATAATCGGGTGGCTTGGAATAGCCTCCTCGTCTTCTGGATCCTCATCATTGCTCCACTCCGAAGGAATCTCCGAATTGGGGAGGAGATTAATGAAGTTTTTCGTCTCGTTGGCCTCCTGTGGTGGAACCTCCAGTATAAGGCCACTAGCAAAGGCCTCATCATTAAGGTCTTCATCATCAGCATTCTCCTCTCCAGTAGCCCCCCCTCTATTTCCATTGGAGAACCCTCGATATCGGACTTAACCATTTCTCGACCCACCCACCGACCCGCCGATTCT
>SNQN01010780.1:0-20855 GCA_008642245.1 Bassia scoparia | reverse complement strand
AATACACATTGTACCCGCCCCATCACCCATAAAATCCCCATCAAATACCCACCTATTGCAACTATTTTTTATATTCTGATTTCTTTGAATAATTGAAGAATACAAAAAGTCAAACTAGAAACGTGATTCGATGAATGAAATAAAAATTGTGCAGAGTAAATTGCTTTTGTATAATTCGCTTTCTTAATTAATATTAAAAAAAACCCTTAATTTTGTTTGGCCTTTATGCTTCGTAAACAGTACAAATGTACAATAGTAGTATAACACATTGATAAATACAATTTTAGCCCTTAAATACATAGTGCATGTGGCGAAGTTGGGTTTCGTTCTCGTATTCTCCCCCCTCCCTTTTAATGTGAGGGCGTAAAGAAGTGAAGACAAGGGATTAAAACCCTTACTTGTACTTATATGGGCCAATTAGCTAGGCTTCATTTTGAATATCTTTTTTTGCTTAATTTAATTTTGTTTTGGATAAAATAAAAAGGAAGATATATCTTTATCACAAAATATATTTTGAATGAAAATAATAGGATTTAAATAAAATGTACCCTTTTATAAAATAATCGTAATATATTAATTAAAATATATTTATAAATATTTAGAATTTACGGGGGATTACATAGTACCCACAATAAGCATGTAGTCAACATATAAAAAGGAAGTAGATACAACCATCCACATACGATTGGAAATAATAACAATGATCACCATTCGTTCTCACGAATCCATTGCTTAACATGAAATTGTCAAACTTCTTGTACCATTGTCTCGGAGCTTGTTTCAACCCATATATACTCTATTTCAGCTTGCACAATAAGTCTTCGTTGCCCGAARCTTGAAACCCTTCCGGTTGCTTMATGTAGATTTCTTCCTTCAAATCACCATGTGAAAACWTTGTTTTCACATCAATTTACTCAAGGAACAAGTTCTTAGAAGTCAAGATCCCAAGGAATATCCTTATAGAAGTCAACTTAACCACCAGAGCAAAGATCTCGTGAAAATCAATGCCCTCCTTTTGTAAGAAACCTTTCACTACAAGTCTTGCTTTTAGAATTTACTCTCCTTGATCCGTGGTCGGAAAGATCAATTTGCAGCTAAGACCTTTTGCCCTTATTAGGCAAATCAACTATAACCCATGTATCATTTCTGACCATGAGCTCATTTCTTCACCCATTGCTTGCTCCCACTTTTTTTTTGTCACCAAACTTAATTGCTTCACATAACATTCGGGTTCACTTGAATCCGTAAGTAAGAAATAAGTAGTGGCCGATGGAGATACCTATCTGGTTGCTTTATGACCCGTCCTGATCTCTGTTTTGTGGAGTGTGTAGCAAGTTCATCCAAAAACCTCTATCATCTGCATTCTTCATCGCGACTCACTCGAATTAGAACTCACAGGAGTACAACCCTTTGTTGAGGAGATGGTTGTTGAAGTGGCACATCATGTTTCTTCTTCTTGTGCTTCTCCGCCAATTCGACTTTTCCACCATTGAGCTCTACAAATTCCTTCTCATGCTCAACTGATGCCTTTTATGCAGATTTTTCCACCAAATTTGTCATATCAAAGAACTCTCATCAAGGGTAATGTCACAATGCCTAACAACCTTATGGTTCTTAGATCTCCACAAACGATAAGCATATTTCATCACGTACCTCAACATGAAAGTAGATTTGATGTCTTTCGTGTTAAGCTTTTCTCTCTTTTTGGTTTGCAAATAGGCAATGCAACCAAAAGTCTTCAAATGTGAGTAAAAAACACCTTCGCACTCCATTCTAGAATCATGAAATCCAAACATACCGAGGGACTACGTTTTACAAGGTAAACCACAATATGAATTGCTTCCGCCAAATCATTAGCGCGACAATTCTGTGCACTTACAAGTATCTCTGGGAAACAAGGTCTTCTTTAGTGTAGAATCCCTAAGACGTTCATGATTTGCTTGCTTCTCCTTGAACTGTGCAACATGTTGCCAGGGTCTTGTTGTTCTTCTTTGCAAGTTTCCAAGACTGGTAACATTTTGCAAGTTTCCAGAGACTGGCCATATAGAACTCTTTCTTTCTCTCATTGTTGAAAACGGTTTGTAGTACTCTTGTTCCTCGGCACTCCAGTCCACTTCCCATGCTTGTGTCCACGTTAGTCAAAAGGTAGACACAATATCTCAACGAGAAGAGGCGAATCCTTCTAAATAACCTCTATTGGAAATCATGGAATTGTGGTACTCTTAATAGTGTTCAAGCAAGTCTCCCTAAGTAGAGGCATCAACGGATGCTAGAGTTTCACCATTTTTCTCCTAGTATAACATGCCATGGATACAGCCATTAGGCTTCGATCATTTTTTTGCCTTGAAACAATTCGTAAGACTTAATTGATGACATCTAGAGTTACCACTTTGGATGGGTCTGATACAAAAAATTCCATGTTGAGAGTATGTTGCTGAAACACAAAATCATCAACATGTATATAAATATAGAGGATAACCTGTATTATCTCCAACTAACTGATATACCTTGTGAAATCAGGGCGCGGTTGTTTCTCCCTATGAGGTTGAGCGCATTACGGCATCGTGTTCATTACGCGGTATCTAGAGACGGATCCCCTTAGCTAGGGTTGTTAGGGATTCAATGCCTGTTTGATACAAAGATATACTTGACTCCACTTAAATTGAAATAGTTTGAGTAACATCCTGATGAGGTTCAAGATCCGCGTTGAACTCTTGTTAAGGACACTCAGACGTTTGAAGATTTTACTGGTTGGTATGGGATCAAAACGTGAGTGGGATCACGGTTTAGAGAGATAACATTGGATGCATACGGCGTAGGCTTGTAAAATCTCAGGAGGTATGATAAGTGCCTAAAATGGTCACATTTAGGAACTTATTTCTCTTCTATTTTGGCCATTTGTGTGCTTTCGACATCTTTTTGCTAGCCTTTTGTTTAGTTATCCACATTGTATAGTTTGTGGAGCTTTTGTGGTTTTTTAGTGGTTTCTTAGGTTTTATTTTACTTTCTCCTTATTTCTACTCTATTGGTCTTAGTTCCAAGTGTTGTGTTTTGTTACAAAGCTTCCTTGGTGTATATTTGATAGTAATGTGCTTAGTTACAAGTTTGGCATGTTTTTATTTGAAAGGGTTGTGCATTAAAGCATTCCTTTTTGTATCTACACATTCTGTGAAACATATCATTCTGAACACTCTGAATGTCGGTGAACCTTCTGCATTAGAAAGAAGAAATCTAAGAGCTTTTTAAAAATATATTATATGCTACATTTCGAGCACTGAGCACAAAGTTACGGTCATTCGAAGTTAAGGAACGAAACTGCATGCTGAGGCAAGCGAGCCCGCGCCACCACTTGGCGAACCCGTGCTCCGACTCTCCATTTCCTCTTCTAGGCAGAAGCAAATTTGAGCTCTCGCCCACCTGTGGAGCCCGTGCACACATAGGCAAGCTCGCACCAGCTCCCTTTTCTTTTTCTTCCTCACAGCAGAAAGAAATTTGAGCTCTTGCCTCGATTTTGGCGAGCCCGCGCCTCCCTTCGTGTAACTTTCCATCTCAAGTAGAAGAAAACA
Source organism: Bassia scoparia (assembly GCA_008642245.1). Classification (NCBI taxonomy): domain Eukaryota; kingdom Viridiplantae; phylum Streptophyta; class Magnoliopsida; order Caryophyllales; family Amaranthaceae; genus Bassia; species Bassia scoparia. The sequence continues at coordinate 17,289 of SNQN01010780.1, read as the reverse complement.
AGCTCTCGTCATTTTGCGTGTCCTCGCCTAGACTTTGGCTGACTTTGACTTGGATTTGTTGTTGACCTTTGGAGAATTATTTGACTTAGTTGCGTCAGAAGGCTTAGATAAATTGGTTAAAGATGGGACTTGAATATTAGTTTATTCCATCAGGCCATTCGGATGAGACACATATCAATATTCTATTCACGATATTGATATGGAATGGGCATTGCCAGGATTCTACTAATCGAATTTCGGGGCTTTATTTCAGTATTACACTGCTTTGCTTGGGCAGAAGTATGATGTTACAATGTTCAGCAGTAAATTGTTGCTCGCTGCTGGTCCTCTTTCTCTCTGCGACTCAAACTCAACACCTTTGTTTGGATTTTTTCTACTCATAAATTAAAGATGCAATTTTCTCTATTTCTGATTCCAAAGCTCCGGGTCCTTATGGGTACAATAGTAGCTTCTTTAAGGCTGCTTGGAATATTATTCAAGTGACAATTGTTGTTCTAGTGAAAGATTTTTTCAACTCGGTTGTTGTTGAGCAAATTAATCCTACTACCTCACTCTGATCCAAGGTTTCTCACCCTTAAACATTGCACTGAGTTTTGGCCTATTACTTGTTGTAATATTCTTTATAAGTGTATTACTAAGCTCGTTGCCAAGAGACTTAGTTTGTTGCTACTTGATAATGTTAACCTGTTCGRGGTGGCTTTATCCAAGGGAGGCATATTGTTGATAATATCTRTATCATTCAAGATATTGTGCACAGGGACAGTAGGTAGGCTAATCCTCCGAGTTGCATTGTCAAGATTGACATTAGGAAAGCCTATGATTCGGTCAATTGGGATTTTTTGGAAGCTATGTTGCTTTCCCTTGGTTTTCCTCGACAGTTTGTTGCTTGGATTATGGCTTGTTGTTCTTCTCCCTTCTTTTCTATTTATGTGAATGGCTCTACCCATGGTTTTTTCAAAGGGAAACAAGGATTGATGTAAGGGGATCTGATGTTCTTTTGCAATGTAAATTTTGACTCTGTCATGCTCATGTTTAGAGGATTKGCTATTCTCTGCTTTCTCTGGTCTGGTAGCTAATACAGGGAAAATTGCTTTCTATACTAGCAAAATTAYTGTTGTAGATGTGGTTGTTGCTGCTAATCTTACTGGCTTTAAACATGAATGCYTACCTTTTAGGTACCTTGGGATTAACATCTCTTCAAAGAAGCTTTCAGTTGCTGATTGTATGGTCTTGTCTGAGATGGTGGTTGCCCGATCCAAACATTGGGGGAGTAAAGCTTTATCTTATGCAACTAGGGTTCAATTAGTTAACTTTGTCTTGTTAACTTTGCACTCTTATTGGGCCACTATATTTCTTATTCTTAAGAAAGTCCTTGCGGATATTACTTCTGTTTGTAGGAATTTTCTTTCGAATGGTAATCCTTATCATTCGAGTGGTTGCCTTGTTTCTTGGGACCTGATTTGTTGGCCTAAAAGGCAAGGTGGCCTGGGGGTTAAGGACTGTACCTTGTGGAATATGGATTTGCTTGCTAAATATGTCTGGAATATTGCTGTTAGGAAGGAGTTTTTGTGGATAAAGTGGAATAATCATCTTTATCTAAAGGGCATGAATGTTTAGGAKTATGTTGTTCCTAAAACTGCCTATTGGAGTTGGAAGGAGTTATTTGCATTATATGAGTTAATCAAGTGCTTGCATACTTGTAAAGCACCTGTGATTATTTCTACATGAGTTATATGACTAATTGGATTGATGTGCGATTTCTTCTGTCATTCTTTAAAATCCACGTTGCTTACATTCTTTGTGATACTTAAATATAGGTGGATGCATTTCCTTCACTAGAAACTTGTTGAAGTTTTGATTTCCACACGTATATTGTGCCTTAATTGGTTCTTTACTTATAAGTTRTAGCCACAACAGAATTAGCGTTRTTCTATTGCTAGTGCAGCTTATGGTGGTTGTTTTGTTGAGTATCAAAAGTTGTTTATTGACACTTCCTCCGCAGATGATGACCGGTATTTAGGCATGTTGCAGTAGATTTTTTAAGTTTTATACTACTTTTTTTTAATGTATTCTATTTGSTGCCATGATTGCTTGTGATTAGAGGTTGTCTCATAAAATGTGAACTTGTGCAAAAAGTAAGTTGTATACAGTGAGTACTAGTAATAAAGCCAAGACAAATATGATTTGAGTTCTACATAGTAGTAAGCATTTTTCAAGTCAGTTGTTGTGAGTACTAGTAATAAAGCTAGGACGAATATGATTTGCCTAKAGAGMACACAGATAAACATAGTCAAATTTTCAAGTGAATGGTACACCATCATAATAACTCCAAATGCATTGATCTTAAATAGCCTCTATGGAATATTAATTCAACTGCACAYGAGTTAGTAATTTCGAAATGAGTTGTTAAAGTTGGAACAAATATAGTAMCATATATCCAACTCACCTACTAGAGGATTGAGGGCTCCAGGGTAATATGACTAGATAATGGTGACTCCAGTGTAAAGGACCATTATAGGAATAATTAAAAGATGTTGGTAAGTTTCATTCAGATTTTTTTTTTCTCAGGATTTACATTCCTTATTAGCTTAGCTGTTCCTAAACGATGATTCTAATTATACTCTGGTTTGTCTTTTAAATGCTGGGACTTTAAAGTTACGTTGTAGGATTTTTTTATTAAAGTCAATATTTAAGCGCTTTTTAGAGTAGTTTTGTATTCTAAACAATGATTCCAAAGTTGTTGCTGCCATTTAGGTTTATATTCCTTCATGAAACCTGTAGATCTCAATGAGATATTGAATTTAGGCACAAGAATCACTCGATTTGGAATTTTGTACTAAAAGTTACGTTAGTTACATAAAAATACTCTTGTTGCCTAGTGTATTATGTATCAGCTATCAAATATTGGTAATGAGGTTTTTTTTAAGTCCTATTCCATAGTATATTTTTGCCTCTGTTCTTTTTTTTTTCTTTGCTATCCTATTTTAGTGTTGTTGTTCAGGCCTTTGGTCGTTGGGTGTTTGTTTGTTTGGCTTGCAATGGTTGTGTTAATGAAATCTTTCTTATTTTCCCAAAAAAATAAAAAGAAACTGATTAACTGATTAGTCTCATGTAAATGGAGTATTGGTAATTTGCATAAAGTAACTAATGTAGACTATTTATGGTTTTTTTTCCTTATTCTGTCCTCGTGTGTGGCATATGCAGTTTAGAATGTTAATTTATGCAAGCATATTGTTTTGGCAAGTACTATCTAATTAACAAGTAGGACTACATTATGTGAATTATAGGCATAAGAGTCTTCTCTCAGGGACCTGCTTATTCTAAATCCATTGTACTATTCTCGATGTCGTGGTTATACTATCTGTGGCTGATGTCGTCAAACAAGTTTTTTAGAAAGCTAAATGAATGTAATAAGGCATGAATGATGTGCGAAAACACAAAATAGGTATATTTGTGAGATGTTTGGAACAAAATGGCCCTAATTCAATATACTTGGTCCCAAAATGACTTTTGTTGTGCAAATGATTCAAAGAAGTTTTAGAAAAGCTTAAATGAATGTAATAAGACATGATCTATGTGTGAAAACACGAATATAAATTTGGATGTTAGGAAACAAAAACGCAAAAAATTGTCTAAAAAGGGCAGAATTCAATAGAAATTGGTGCCAAAATGATTTGTTGTCGCAAAACTGAATTCAAACAAGTTTTGAAAACTTAATGAAATTAATAACACATGAATGATGTGTGAAAACATGAAATAGGTAGATTTGTGAGATATAAGCATAAAAAATAGCCAAAAATGGCACTAAAACTCAAACAAATGTGTATGTATTTTGTTCTGGACAATTTCATATGTTATTTTAACACAAACAGAAATTTTGCCTATGGCTGACCGTGTTTTAATTGAAATTTTTTGGTCGGTGATTACCGATCGAAAAACTAAATCGGTCGGTAATAAGACAATTAATCGGTCGGTATGCTTTTTTTTTGGCGTGATTAGTCGCCCCCTTTAGAAAGGCAATAACCGATCGATAATTCGGAGTCGGTAGTACCGACACGAATTTTGAATGTTCGACGGTAACTTTTTAATAAAAAAGTACGAAAGTACAAGCTCTCACCCTCCTCACTTTCTTATCTTTTGATCCGGCCCTCACCCACACCCTTTTACCTTATCTTTTCTTACCCCTTAATTCACCAACTCTCTCTCTCCTCAGTCAATCACTTACAAACTCTCTCTCCTCCTTCATTCCCTCTCCTCCTCAGCTACTTCCCCCTCCTCTCCTCTCTCCATTTTTTTTTACGTATTTTTTTTTTGTGCACAGGCTCATGCGTGCCTAGCTAAAACTTGCACAAAAAGTTTGCTCTGTTTCAAATTATTCACGCTTTGATTTCAGTATAATTGATTTGAAATTGTGTTAGTTTTTTAATATAACGTTTCTCTTTTAGTTTCTACCATGGATGTTATGTAATTTTTTTGGTAAAATTTTGTATTTATTTGGTTAATTTTAAACATTCTTTAAATGCAAATTTAAAATTGGAAGGAAATAATTAAGAAACATTGAATGTGTTAATTTATATTTATCAAGGGTAAAAAAGTCATTTATAAGTGGGGACCTTATTTCTCCGCCCTTGGCTTATATAATAAGATTTTTTGGTTCCTCCTCCTTTTCCTCTTGCCTTTTCCTCAAATTCGTTATTCGAATTTCCTAATCTTTTGTTATTTGTTTCAATATTGGTTTTATTATTTTATGTTTTTTTTTTTTTGTTTTTCGTTTTGTGTTTCTTCTGATACTTTCTCTCAAATTCTATTATAATTAGATTCTCGGTTTTTGTGACCCCTCGACGCTACACCTTGACTTCAACCAAGCGACGCCGTGACGTAGCAATCAACCGTCAACCGCCGCGACCGACACATCGACCCAACCGCACCAGCATCCGCAACTACAGGTTAGTTTTTTTGCTTTTTATCTTTTTTTTTGCATCTAATTTTCATTAATTTTCGTTTTGTTTTGTTTTCCAAACTATTTTCTTATTACATTTTTTTAAACCATATCTGAATATTTTGTTTTCTTTTTTGCGATTTCCGATTTTAAATTTCTTATTTTTGTAATGATTTTCGTTTTTTCAATCGTTTTCCTCTTAGAACTAGGGTTCTTTGTTTTTCGTTTTCCAAATTCTTTTGTTTCAATTTTCGATTTTTTTTTAATTTTAGGATTTTCCACTATTTCTAGTCTCATTTCCTGTTTTTAATTTTTTCTTTCTGATTTTTGATTTTAGATCTAAATTTTGTTTTTTCGTTTATTCGTTTTTTTTTCATTTGATTTTCGATTTTTTTCCGTTTCATTGATTTTCGTTTTTTTTATTTGATTATGGTTTTTTCGACTTTATTTTAGATTTAAATTTATCTAATAAGTTTTTTAAAAAAAACATGTTGATTTATTGATTTATCGTTTCTTTCATTTTTTGCACATTTGGTTTACTTGATTTTTTTCATTTTTGTTTCAATACTATTTCTGAACTTTTAGTTTTCTATGACTTTTACGTATATGTTGAAGATTTACTTGAAGAATTGAATATACTAGATCGATGTTATTTGGTGTAAAAAAACTTCACTTTTTTTCATAATTCTTTGTTCAACATGTAATAATGGATTTTGTGATATTTTTGTGATGCGTGTATAAAATATGATTTTAGTTTGATTCACGATTTTTGCTTTTGTTTTCTAGCTCTTCCTTACGAGATTGCTAGCTGGACTAGCAACCTACTGGGATCCAATTTTGTGTACTGGCCGTGAGAAGATCCCTTAAAGAAATTGAGAGTATAATCTAGTTACCCAGGAAGCGCGCAGAAGCGCCCTCCGCCAATGAAAAAGAACACAAACTTTTTTACACAAGTCTCGTCTAAAGGCAGGGGTGGCTTTCTCTCTATAGAATTCGGCACACGAACGAAAGACCAACTAGGATTAGGAGGAGAAGGCTTGGGTTCTTTCACCAATCCATCGAGTTAATTGCTTGAGAAACATAGAATAGGTAGGCATTTGCTACATCGCCTCCGTAAATAGAATAGTCAAATGGAGTTGCTAAATAATTTCAAGTAACTTGCTAAATTGCAAATCAAGCTTGTACTTAGTCAAATTTTGGGAGTAGGGGAGTCTTGGTTCCTCTTCAATCAAACTCGGGGTTTCATCTTTTGCTTTCCCATCGCTCTCACTGACCTTTTACTCTTCTATGGCCTCACTAGGTCCACCCGGCTCCTTATGTGTTTCTTCTCATGGTCTTTTATTTCGACTTTGGGCTCATTTATCTCATCACCATCGTCCTCTTCGAATCCCACGGTTTGCCCACTCTTAGTCACAACTGCATTTATTTTCTTTGGCTTAAGACCTTAACTAGGATGGGTGGGTTGAAAAGATTGCCCATTTTAAGCTTGAGCAATTTGAGAGAATTGGTTTTCAAGCGTTTTCAATTGAATTCTATGCTCATCGATTTYYAACTTGTGTGTGAAAGGAGGGTTATGGTTCCAAGGGGGGTTGGTAGTGAAGTTAGGATTTTCTTGATTGTATGGTTGGTTGAAGGTATTTTGATTCACTCCCCTTGGTCTTTGAGAACCCGGAGGAGAAATCTTAGTCCCCACTTAGGGAATTTGGGGGCCATTTTGCAAATTTCTTTGGCCTCCAATATTCCCTAGATAACCAAGGTTGGGTGCTCGTGCTCTATAACCACCTTGACCTCCCATGACTTGATTTTGGTTATCAAAACCTCGGTTTAAACCTTGATTTTGATATCCAAATTTTCCTTGGGCTAGTGGTCTTTGATTCCCAAAACCATAGGTGTCAACTTTAGAATTAATTCCATAAATCATAGAGTTTACTTGGTTATAGGGATCAAACCCACTAGTTTGGGGATCAAAGTAGGTGTTTTAAACACTACCCATGCCATTAGGGTTTGGGACAAAGCCATTGTTTGKCCATGCTCCRAATCTATTCATGGAGTTAATATGTTCATAACCATAGCCATAATTCACATTTTCATAACCAGTTCCAGCATATGAAGCATTACCAACACAACAACTATACACATAATGATCAAAGGAACCACAATTTTCACTAGAGATAGAATCATTAAGCATATTACAATAACAGAATTAGGGATTACCTTTTATGGCTTGGTACGGTTGAGGAGCTTGAGAGGAGGAGATTCCCTCCCTCTCTCAAGGCTCTTCTCAACAATGGATTTGATGCCCTCTAAAAGTTTCTCCCCCACTTCTCCACTTCCTAGAGAATTGACTTTCTCTTGTTTAAATTGGCTATCTTGCCAAGTTGAGAAATTATCAATCACATCCTCAATTATTTCCTCGATTTCATCCTCATTTCGATTCATGATCGGACCACTTGCTCCGGTATCCAAACTTGTGTTTGAAGGATTTGTGAGGCCCACGTAGAAAGTTTGAAAAAGTAGCCATTTGGGGATGTCATGATAAGGGTATTCCATTTGGTACTCTTGGAAACACTCCCAAGCCTCTCCTGAAGTTTCTTCGCTCTTTTGCTTAAGCCCTTAAATTTGAGATCACAGCTCAATGGTCTTCTTATGAGGGAAATTTTTTTGCAAAACGGCTTTGGTGACTTCATCCCATGACGTCAAAGAATCCGCCCTTAGTTCCTTTTCCAACCACTCAATGGCCTTGCCTACCAAGGAAAACTCAAACAATTTGAGACTCAAATATTGTTGAGTTGCCTCACTCATCTTGATTGTATCACAACAACGCTCAAAATCTTTTAAATGCTTGTGGGGGCTCTCAACTCTCAACCCATAAAATGGTTTGGACTCGATCAATTTGATCAAATTAGGACAAATCTCAAAGGTTCCATCAATATCCGGCAACCTAATTGCCCTAGAAGAGGCGATTAAACCCAGAGTCACTAGATCTCTACCAAGCCATGCAAGGTAATCCCCAATTCTCATATTGTAATATGCTTAATGATTCTATCTTTTGTGAAAATTGTGGTACCTTTGATCATGATGTGTAGAGTTTTTGTGTTGGTAGTGTTTCATATGTTTGAACCGATTATGAGAATTTGTTGGAACCGGCAAGAGCTTAAAATTGCCTTGGTAAGGCATATGAACACTAGATCCATCCTCTCGTGCTCAAGGCATGGGGCTGGAACAACTAACCAACCACCAAGACAAAGCAAAAATATATACACAACTACTATATACAAGACCATAGGGGCTTCTACTATATACAAGGCAATACCTTGTACGCTCATGCACCTGCAAGATCATCTCAAAACTCTACAAGCTAATTAGTGACAAATGTGGGACGGTGGTCCAAGGCTCAACTAGCTATCAAAAGGCTAAGCCGAGGGACTGTGTCCGAAAGCGAGTTGATTTTGATCCTTCATCCTCGTATATACAGTCGAGGGACTCGATCGACGAAACACATGAATTAACTTCATTTCACTACACTAAGACTAAGATACTCATCAATAATAATTGCTAAAGAGGTAAAAGAAACAACACGCATCAACGGCAAAAAGAGTCACACACATACCCCCGAGATGACCACTGAAATATAACTAAAATTCTACATCTCACCCCGTCCCCTAATCGGAATCCAACACCGACCCAATGTGGACTCAAAAAAACTAAATAAAGGGTGGGGGGAAAGGGACAAAAAGGAAAAAGGGAGTGGTCACTAGTCCCCCTCCGACTCCTCATCCTCTAATGTGAATGTGGCAGAGAATGCGACTGAAGGCGTCGGTCGGACATCACAATAGTGATTTTGTGGGTCCCAATCATAAGCCAACTGGTGTTGGGAGTTCGTTCCCCAAGGTCCGGGTGGACCATGTGGTTTTCACCTATTGGTATACCCGGGTGGGAATTCAGTAGCCCACTTGACTAACATGGGGTACGCGGGATCCAAACGATAGTCGCATCTGCCCATCTCCCTATAATCATAAGGGGGATGCTGAGGCGGAGGAGTTGACAAGGTATTTGGCCCTTGCTAATACAGGAATGTGTGTCCCTCACAAAGGAAAGGCCTCGCCCCTCAATTCCAAATGAATCGGATCCCAATTTAGGACAGGTCCCAACTGGGGAGGCTCATAAGGATAATTCACAAAAGGGTCGATATGCCCCTTATCCACCATGTAAGTGTAATACTATTGGTCATAAAATCCGGTGGTATGTGGACAAGTGGCGGGCTCTTCCCACTGAGGGATATCATCTTATCTTAATATAAGCAATCTAAACTCCTCCTGTATATCAAAAGTGCCAAAGGGTGTACATCCCTTTTTGGAAGGGCGATAAGATCGTTGTCGTCGCTGTTATTATTGTTGCTGAGAATTTTGTTGCTAAAATTCTTGTTGAAGTGGTTGTTACAAATGTTGGGGCTGGTGGGACTGGGGTGCTTGAGGATTATGTGCTAAAACTTTCTTATATTGTCTTTTTCGTACCTCAATGATCGACTTCTTGAGGTCAAAGGCATGCAACTCCTCCATTGGCACCTGCCAAGGGTTGTTGATCCCTTAGGGTGGTTAAGTCATGAAGCAGGAGGGCATGTAACATGAAGGGCACTCTCAGATTGTCCAAATATAGGCCTTCTCCATTTGGCCTTTTGATGGCCCTATGAAAAATATGCTCCTAAGAGCGACCTCATCCAAACATGCATACCATCTCACAGGACAAAACTTCGCCAACTCCATGCCTAGCCCCATCTTATATGCGATCCAAGTAATCATCCCACAAATTCAAATAAGCCACGTGGCTCTTCAATTTTTTCGCAAGTGCTAAATCCTTTTCATAAGCATGTAATGGAGGTTTGGTTTGTGCATGGGATCATCTCCAAGCACATTCTCTCCCTCGGTTGCGACCCATAGCAAATAGAGCTCTTTGTTTGAACCCTTCCCCAAGTCTTGCTGGGAATAGAAGATATAGACGAGCATGCGGTGAAAAATTCTCAAGGCACCATGATGAATCTCCAAAGCATTCAAGGAATTAGACACAAAAGTTCGAGTCTCATACTTGATCCTTCCCCACCAACCAACCTCCAAATATTGCTCCATAAAGTCGCCGCCATAGAGATGCCACGACGTCCGTGCTCCACCCCATTAACTCATTCAACTAGCGTAAAGATAGTGAATCAGACTTGTTAAACTTTCGGAATTTCATCACAACGCCTTCATAACCCTCGCCTTCTTCGGGCATACGTAGAGCAAAGCCTGCTAAAAACTTATAGGTGAGTAAAGGTTGCTCCATGGTCCTATGTTCCGCACTCATGGCAAACTCGTTAGGAACACATGGCATTAAAAAGTGAATTAGCTCGAAAGTGCGACCCATCTTTTGGATTTTGTCATTCATACCCAACCTTGAACAAATACCCCATTCATACAATAGCGTCGGCTGGATTTCGCTCAAATCCAACTCCGCTAATTTTTAAATATGATCCTTCTTTTTCAAGATGATTTTGTAATAGTCGGGCCTAATGTCCTCCCCCGACGATTACGCTGCACTCCTAAACCTTATCTTTGGGGCTAATTTTTTAAACATTTTCAACAAACAACAACCCACTACAACAACAATATACCAAGAACCACAATCCAACACTAATAAACTAATTCAACCTCACAAGTTCCAAATTCAAGGGCAAAAACCCTACTAAAACATTCAACACAAGATTCACCCTCAAAGTGAGATTCCCACACCAAAACCCTTGTAAACTTCATTCAACCAAGACAACAATTGAAGTTTCCCACAATCTTTAGAACTTAAGCTAAAATAATCTCAACTTAGGGTTTGCATTTAATTCATCAAAGCATCAAGAATTCTCAAGAATCATACACATTTAAAGAAAAAACATGGAGTTTCCAAGGAGATCTTACCCAACTTGTAGAGTTCCAATCCTTGCAAGTGAGGAAAACAACTTTAAGCCCTCCAAATCTCAAAACCTTAGCATCAATTGTAGTCTAAGTGAATGGAAAGGAAAAAAATTTGAGTGTTTAGTGTAAAAGAAAAAATTTGAGTGACATATCAATGAAAAATTAATGAGGAATGAGAGTTTGAGAGGATTTGAGAGGGGAGAGAGAGGGAGAGAGAGAGAGAGAGAGAGAGAGAGAGAGAGAGAGAGAGAGTAAGAGTGGCGTGGGAGTGTGTATTATGAGAGGTGAGAGAAGATATAATGAGTGAAAGGGATAGAAAAGGACGTGCCAAAATTTGAGGAGCCAATTAAAATTCGTGAGAATCAGCTCTCGAGCGGACGCTCCACCATTATTTCCATTAGAGAATATTCAAAGCTAAGTGGACGCTCCAGATAACCAAGTGGACGCTCATACCATTAGAGCGGACGCTTCAAAACATGGAGCAGAAGCCTCAACGTCTCGACATTTTCTTTCAAGAATTTGGCTAAAAGTTGGAGTGGACGCTTCACCCTTAGTTCACTAATACCCAAGCCTACAATTCAAAACCTGGAGCAGACGCCTTAAACTCTCGACAATTTCTATCTTTTCAAGTATAGAATTTGAAGTGGACACTTCAAAACTTGGAGCGGACACCTCAAACTTTTGACTTTTTCCCAAATTCCAACCTTAACTCTAAGCACGCGCTTTAACAAATTAAACTGAGAAGACGCTTCTTGTGTCCAAGCGTACGCTCCAAATAGGAAGAGCAAATGCCTAAAACTTTCGACCTTTTTCAACATTTAAGTCAATAAGTTGAAGAAGACATTCCAAAGCTATAGTTACGACTTTAAGACTCCAACACTTAGCCAAACTTTCCTCAATCGCCAATCACCTACATAAGAAACACAATTCACGCACATRTTCACAACAAAGATCATTGATCTAACTCTAACTTTCCACCATTATGAACATGCCGAGGAGAKCAAGGCTCGAAAAACCTCATCGAGGGGCTAGATCACCCCCTCCTTTATAAAAAAATCCTTCGGATTTTACCATGAACTTAGAGAGACAACCATCAACCAAAAAGACAAAACAAAAAAGCAAACCAAAGTACATATAATAATGGCTTAGTTTATGGTCGCAAGCTCGAACCATTCTCGTAACTTTTCAACCGGGCGCGACCTCAGTAGTCATAGGATCAAGCAAGAGAGATGGGAGTGTATCCACATCGTGCTTTTGAAGATATRACTTGGGGTGACTAATTCATGAAGGAGGAGGGCATGTAGCACCAAGCGCACTCTAGGATTGTCTAAATATAGGCCTTCCCTATTTGACCTTTTGATGGTCTGATGAAAAACGTGCTCCTAAAAGCCACCTCAACCAAGCATGCATACGGCCTCACCGGATAATACTTCGCCAACTGAATGCCTAGCCCCATCTTATATTTGATCCAACTAATCATCCCATTGATGCAAATAGGCCCCGTGGCTCTTCTATTTTTCCGCAAGTGCTCAAACCTTTTCATAAGCAAATAACCGAGGTTTGGTTTGTGCATAGGATCATCTCCAACACATTCTCTCCCATCGGTTACCACATGAAAATAGAGCTCTTGGTTTGACATTTCCATAAAGTCTTGCGGCCGGGAATAGATTACATATAGACGAGCTTGCAGTGAAAATAGCTTAAGGCACTGAATCAATCTCCAAGAGCATCCAAGGCATTAAAAACTAAAGGTCGTGTCTCGTGCGTGGATCTTCTCCACCAAACCAACCTCAGAATATGCGACACCATGTCGCCCGCCATACGAGATTGTCCATTGAGTCCGGTGCTCCAGGCATCATTACTCATTCACTACGGCAAAGATAGCGATAACGACTTGTTAAAATTCGGAATTTCCGTCACAATGTTGTTCATATCCTCGCTTTCTCAAGCGTCGTAAAGCAGCTGCCAAAATTATAGGTGCGGCAAGAGTAAATGAGTGGAGGTTGACCCGGTGCGTCCCATCTTCCACGCTTGTGTCAAACATTAGGAATATTTCTGTGGTGCATAAAATGATTTACTCGAAAGTGCGACCCCGTCTTTTGGAGTTTGTTCTCCAATCCCGTAACCTTGACATAATCCCCATTCATCAGACATTGTGTCAGCCGATTGGGCCGAGTCTCTCTACTGGCCAATTTTTAGATGTGATCTTCTTTTTTAATTTGTTCTTGTCAGACGGGGCCTAGAGGTCTCCCCGACGAGTGGTGCTTGGCGGAAACATCCATATTCCTTATCTTTGGGGTCAATCTTTTTTCACATTTTTCTAACAACAACAACCCATAGGCAACAATATTACAAGAACCACATCCAACACCGAACAAACAAATTAAACCTCACATTTCCACTCAAGGCAAACGCCACTCAAACAATTGCTTACTTAAAAATTGGAGACCACAAAATCGCCTCAATGTGATATTCTGAATCAAATACTTCAAAACATGTATTTAACCAAAGACCGACAATGCATGTTTCCACAATCTCAGCACTCAAGCTAAATATTCAACTTAAGGTTTTTATTAAATTCATCAAGGACATAAATTTGAGATCTCTAAATCACCTAATATCAAAGAATAAAGATGGAGTTTCTATTAGTTTTACCGTGAGTTTTGAATGATGAAAACCACGTTGAAACTAAATATATATGCAAGTTTTTTTTTACGTATGGCAAGGTCAAAATCACAAGTTACAAGTATGTAGCAAAGCTCAATGAAACAAGTCTAAAAGATTACATGAAGACCAAGTTTTTCGCAAAGACATAGTTTTTAGGTCTTAGTGCAATGTAAGAGTGTTTGGGATTTTTTTTTTATGCAGCTGTAAAGGTTAAATATGAGAAGTTAAACTAGTTGGCATTATATAAGTAATCTCAGTTGCTTATTGTATACAATCTTCAAGTAAGAGTTGATTGGAATTGTTCCAAACCATTCCTCTCTAGTTTACTTTTTGGAAAGTATAATTTCCGCATAAAATTTGATTTTTGAAAATAATGGATGATTTTTTGTGCAGAACGGTTCTTTTAAGTATGGTAAGTATATTGTTGAGTTGTTACTAAATGATTTGTATTTGGCATGTCAAAATAAATCAGTGGATATAGTTTTCCATGAAATATTTATTTATTCCACGAAATATATCTTATGATCATGAATATACTCGCCAAAAGTTTCTTTAACTGGCAAACACATAAACTCTATTCACTTTTCCTCAAGATTTTTGAGAAATCAAATTGTATAAGTTTCTCTCTCTCTCTCTCTCTCTTCTTATAGTTTAACCTAGCATTAAAATTTCCTGATACTGCACTTACGGTTAAATTTAAACTCTCATTATCAGCAATAAGGCTATTTTGTATTTGAGAGACAAAACTGTTATTGATTAAGCAGATTGTTAGTTCAGTTTGCTGTGGGAACTTGGTCAGGGATTCAGTTTAATTTGAAATCACCATAGTTGGTGATGGGTTAACTTTACATAGTTGGGAAGTTAGGGATCTGTTGTGCATGAGGTGCATATCAGAAGAAATGTATTCTTTGTTATCAAAGGTGTTCATAGAAAGAGTGAGTAATGGAAGGACGTAGACCTTATTAGAAGGTCAGCCTCATTAAATTCTGTGTTGTTTCATTTCTTGCATTAACTTTCTGCTGACTTAAGGACTGGTTCTTAATTAGTCTCAGCAACGGAAATTTACTACACTTATACAATACTCATTCACCCCCCCTCTTGAAGTACAATACTTGACTCTTCAATTGGTATCAAGGAGCTAAACTTCTTGAAAGGGCAACACCTAGAAAAGGAAGATAAATATGAGTACTCTAGAGATGACAAATCGGAAAACGGAAGGATCATGGATTGCCCAAGTTCAATCGGGACAACTACCATGTGGGAGATGTTGCGCATGCAAGGAGGTTTCAATTGGCACTGACTAATGAGCTGCCCTCGGCTGATACTAAAAATGGTCAAATAGGAAAGTTTGCAGGCATAGACTCAGAGGCAACGGAGAAGAAAACGAGAGTTATACACATCAACAAAATCTAAAGACTCTCGAGAAAAATGCCAAAGGCTTGTGGTCTCTTCTTAAAACAGGTATTACACGATAATATGGTAACCCGTATCTAGCATGCTCTAATAAACTGCTAAGGAAATTGGGAAACCTAGATTAGCCTATAGCGAATGTGAAGTCAGGAGATCTAAAGTGGATATGCTTATGTCAAATATGAAACTTTTGATTAAATCGAGATGAAATAAAAAGGGATATGTTAACCTTGTTTTATGTTCTATTATTAATGATTGAACTCTGGCAAAGTTACTAGTTGAAGATTTGCATAGAAAATTCTAAGGAGTTTGATAGGTAATGGGCTACCCAAGGTACTGCATACAAGAGGCCAAGGATCTATCCCACCTTGAACCATATAACAACTCATTCGGGTTCTTCTAATGACACATGAAGTGATGTTGATATCAAGGGTAAGAAGAAAGCACAACCAAAAGTCGTGGACTACTTAGCCAAAACGAAGAATGAGGAAGACCTTGACGAATGATGGATAGACTCATGCAAGGAGAAATTGAAGGAGTCTTAGATCTCAAGTACAAGGGAAGTCATGGAAGAAAAGGCAAAGTACAAAGAAGACAAGGTAAACAGCACTGGGTTTGTTTCAAATGTGGTGAGAACTTGACATGTATGATGAAAGATTGTCCACTTGGAAAATGAGAAAGGAGGAAAACGAGAAAGAGAAAGGTATAACCAAAAGAGCGAGGCCATGCTTATGCTTGGGGAGATTCAGACTCAGGTGGTGAAAGCAAGGAGGACAAGGCTTCTGGTATGTGTGACTAAATGGTTGGGAGACGTAGACCAGAGACAGAGACCAGCTTGCAGAAAGAAAGGTCACATGATGTTCAAGGTAGGAGTGCAGCTCTTCAATGAGGAACAGGTAATATTCTGATATGCAAGATCAAATGGAGGACTGTGACTGAGATGAGTTATTCGGTTTTATGTTCTGCTATAAAGAACAAAACATTAAAGGAATGCTGCTTATAAAGCTAATAAGAGAAGTTAAGAGAAGGCAAGAAAGATTTAGACTTAAGTGAATGTCTTTCTGCTAAAGTTGAAGCTTATTTGTACAGAAACTGAAAGAAAAATTTCGAGCTTGAAATAAGTAGATCAAAATCAACATAGAACTTGAGTACAAAACCTCAATCAAATTTCACAAATGAATTTTTTTTTATAAACAATAATTGGGTTTTACTAAACTTAAGAAGGTGAAGTTGGAGGAATAAATTTTTGAGTGCTTAAACAGAAAAGTGTTTACTCTAGAACATGTTTGTTTTAATTTTAGCTTGATAATTATATATTGATGAATGTTGAATATTGTTTCAAGGAGTATGTGGATATGAAATCTTCTCTTGCTAGCACCAGTGGTAGCAAATGCTAATGTCGAAGAGTTTTTTTGGAATATGAGGGTTAAATCTGTGATTTACAAGACTGAAATATTTGATTTAAAGAAAAATAATCAAGCACTTGAAGTTACTTCAGGGGTCCATGCAAGATGTTTGATATTGATTGCTTTACATTTAGAATATGAAGCTAAAATCTATGATCTTCAAACCGAAATAATATCAAGAGCTTGAAAAAGGAAAATAACATTGAGACCAACTAGCTGAACCAGACCAGGATCTAGTTTCAAAACTAAAGGATAAGCTTCAATAAGGAAAAGTTGAATCTTGCGTATTGCTGTAGAATTTAATGAAGCTCAGCTTAAAGAACTTGAAACCAAGGAACATGGATCTGAGTGATTGCCTAAGAACAGATGAAGGTTGCTCGAATAGCGAAAAACGTAAAAAATTAAAAAAAAGCCAAAGTACCCGGTACCTGCACCTGCGGTTGTATGTTGCTTGCTTGCTTGTCTCTGTTTCCAATACTTTTGCTTACGTTTCCACCTATGGTTCTGATTCTACCGGGGATCCGTGCTACTCCCTAAGGTTCTGATTCCACTGGCGATCTTTGAGAGAATTTCCACTATGGTTCTGATTCCACTAGGGATTTTCTAATAACAAGTTGTCCACCTCAATACTTCCGTTAGAACTTCCAGGGGAACTTCTATCTCAATTTCCATTCCAATGCCTCCATTATTACTTCATGGGGAACTAAAAAAGTGTCTATGTCGGTCCTTCCATCTGGACTCCTTTCGAGAAGATGAATGGTGTCCGTATCGATGCTTCAATTTGGACTTGGTGCTTGCTAGATCTATTTTTATCCCATCTCGGCTAGTCGTCCGGGAAGATTAATATAATGGTAACGCTGCGTATAGCCACTATCGCGTATAGCAAATGTCTTTTTGTTGGTGCATTCTCTGATCTTCTTTTTCCCATCTC
>SNQN01010779.1:0-17912 GCA_008642245.1 Bassia scoparia | reverse complement strand
TWRGGGGTTGGTATTTGATGGGAATTCATATTTATTTTCTTTTTCTTTTTTTGCTCAAAGTTATTTCTTCATCCTATTTTATTTCMTTTTTTCTCTTTTCAAATCCTCATTTATTTTCAAATYAATATCAAACAAGTTTTTTCCCTTTTTAAATYTTCATTTATTTTCAAAYCAATATCAAACAACGRTTTGAGATAATTTCAATTTCMAGTTGCCAAACKGCCCCTTAGAAATTGGAAGGCTTTTGAAGAGTGAGAAAGATAAAATTACATTTCGAAGAGAATACCAAATTACCAATATTGGTGCTCTAAAAGGTCACTGCAAAATTAGACGCATCACAAATTGATAATACTCCGTAATAACAATTCATGAATTCCAAAACTTTTACGAATCAGTCTTGTGAATAGAATGATATGAGCACTTCARTCTATTCTCAGGAACTACACCTTCCTTTTAAYATGACTACTGTTATTGAAGACAATCATCAACAAGAGGAACAAGTAGAAGWAGAAATTGATCAAAAATTGATCACCAAAGTTGCGTCAAACAACAACAACAATGGCGACGACAATAGCAACATCAACAATGGCGACGATAAAAACATCAGCAGCAAAGGCAACAGCAACGGCGAAATAGCGGCGATGAGTAGGAAGGAGAAGAGGAAAGCGATGAAGAAGATGAAGAGAAAGCAGGTGAGAAAAGAGATAGCGGTGAAGGAGAGAGAAGAGGAACAAGCGAGGTTGAATGACCCCGAGGAGCAGACGAGGTTGGCGAGATTAGAGCAAGAGGAGGCGGAGCGGATGGCCAAGGAGCGTGTCCAGTTTGAGGAGAGAGAGAGGCAGTTTCTACAAGCTTTGGAGCTGAAGAAGAAGCAGGAGGAAGAGGAGGCCGAGCGCCTTAAACTGCTTGAAGATTCTCGCAAAGAGGTGGTTTGTTATTGTTCAATTTTTCATTCTGTTTTTTCTCTTTTTGATGCCTAATTATTTGATTTTTTTTTTGGTAATTTGTTTCTATCATTCAATTTATTTATTTGGTAGTTATGCTGGTTCTTGATATTCTTGTAATCATTGGTTATTGTTGTTGATAATCAATAAATGTATTGCATTTGAGACATTACGACCTTAGAATGGGAAAACATCTAGGGATTAGTTTTAGTCTATTAATTCTAAATTGTGCGATGACATTTCTTAAGTAGGCTGTTGACTTTAATAATCTTCCGAAAAAGCTTCAAACCGATGTTGCTTGATTTTGCCTTAGTTTCTTTTTCATTATCGATTTCCAATGAAGCATTGTTCTGAGATCTGAGGTCATAGCTATTGGAATGGCTATTATTAATATCTCTATGAATGTTTGGTTAAATCTATAATAGTTAAGTAGAGTATACTTGGTCAACATTATCTCATTGCTGTGAATTCAGAAATGATGACCAATAATTTCGATTCTTATGATAATGGAAAATTATGTATGCCTAAAATGTAAGGTGAAAGTTTTTAAATAGTTATAATATGGAGTAAATTATTAGCAGTTTCACTATGTTAATCAATGTGTGTCTTTATGCTGTTAGCAAGGTAAATGGTTGAAAGGAACAGTAAACTTAATTATTGGTCGTAGAATTTAAATTTCTTTCTCTCAAGTTCTTTTGGTCTCCATGTTTCTGTGGTTTTGCAATATGGTCCAAATTGTAACACTTAGTTTAGTTTGAACCGTCATGTTTGCTTGCCTTAATGTTATGTAATTGTTTGTTATTGAGGCACCTAAATGAGAATGGTAAAGAGGAGATAGATGATGTGTGGGAATATGTAGAAGAAGCCAGCAGAAATAATTTTGAAAGGAAACGAGATTTATTGTTAAGCAAAGAAAAAAGTCAGAGTGCCCAAGGACCTATGGACTAAAAGGAACAGTTAATTATTGTAAAGCATATGTTTGTGCTTTTGTTTTTTTTGCTTTTTTTTTTTTTTTTTTTTTTTTTTTTTTCGTAAATATCTATCTATTTAATATGTGAGAACATTCCAGGAAGGCTGAAAGACCAATATAAACCCTCTTGCTCCCCCAGTCTGAGTCTTTGAAGATTATAGGAATGCACAAGATGTTTTAGAAAGTGTTGCTCAACAAGTTCCTAACTTTGGAACTGAGCAGGTTTGCCTCTATACTTATCC
Organism: Bassia scoparia; assembly: GCA_008642245.1. NCBI lineage: Eukaryota > Viridiplantae > Streptophyta > Magnoliopsida > Caryophyllales > Amaranthaceae > Bassia > Bassia scoparia. Next base: position 15,756 of record SNQN01010779.1, on the reverse strand, counting down.
AGTAACCTATTCTTTTTTTGTTCAGTACTTAGTGGCTTGACTTTCATATTCATGTGAAAGTTATGATATGCCCTCTTTCCTTTGCCGAAATCTCTTCTCATTTCCTTTTCTCTATGGTAGCAAAATTTACCTACTAGCCGTTTCTTGTGGCAGGATAAAGAACATTGCCCTTTTCATCTCAAAACTGGGGTATGTCGCTTTGGTGCACGATGTAGCAGAGTTCACTTCTATCCAGATAAAGCTTGTACACTACTGTTGAAGAATATGTACCACGGGCCTGGCCTGGCTTGGGAGCAGGATGAAGGGCTTGAGGTCTGTTATTGAAGCCATTGGGTGGTTCTTGTATCCTCATGTTAGCTTAACGAGCTTTCAGCCCTATTTACTGCATGKTTTTTTGTGTGGGTTATATACTTATATGTGTCTGACTTTGCTTATTTGGCCATTTTGAACACTTCCTGAGAATCAAGCTGTCTTGAAAGCAGGACAGGCTATGATTATACAAGTTTTCATTAATCTGTTTACCAAGACACTTGCTTTAATCATAGATGCAATCAAAACCATTTTMAATCATGTGAGTGGGAGATTGTTGATAAGGGAGTCTATATCCTTTTTCTTTAATATTTTCTTTGTTCATCGGAACACTATTAGTGTAAGATGAAATGAATTCTGCTTCATTGTCTGCTTTTGTTAAATTTTGATCCAAATGGATGCCATCCCTTTAATTTAGATGTCTTCAAATCCTGTTTCTACCAAACGGATGGAACTTCCTTAACAGCCAGTAGTCAACTGGGAAACTCTATAGGTACTGAAGATGGACGACTGAAGCTTCAGCTCATTACTATCATCATGGTTTTTCTTTACATTGCTGTCAGTCGCATGCTGCAATTTGGAACTTTAAAAATATATCTTAGAAATTTGAAGGTTTGAACCCAAACCTCTTATTATAAGATGAAAACTTGATATACTAATCGGCAATAATGTCTAATATAAATGTTGGTCTAACACATGCTTTGTCTGTAACAACTCACAGAAAATTTAATCCTCTGGAGTACTTGTAAACTTCTATACTGGTCATTCTATTAATTGTCACTTTTGCATGAATTAGACAATTAGTTAAAATCAGGTCCACACCTTGYGTGCATTCCTCTTTTTGTATAGGAATATTCTTCGGCCAGATGGCCACACATTGCTGCTTTTAAGTAAAAATCCAGCATTCGCACAACACATCATTGTAGAATTTGAGTTTTCTCATTGTAACCCTTTATAAGCAGTCCATTCACCGTAGCTTTTTTATATTTTGTCTTTCTTAAAACAAGAACCATAACAGTGTTGTTTAGTGACTTTCCTTCTTAGGTTATGTTTGGGATGGGGGTAATAAAAGACACACTTGAGAAAACTAAGGTATTTAGAGGTGATATAGAAAGAGATAGAGTGGTGGTGGAGAGGAGTAGGCGGTGTTGGGGGGAAGAAAATTGGAGATAAGGGGAACATTTACCATTATATTTGGGTACAAGCTACCCACCACCCCCCTAAGGTAATACCGTAATATATTACTCTCATTTGGGGTAATAATTCCTCCATCTCTCTCTTTACTGCACCATGTATGCTTTTGATGTATGTAGAAGGGAAACAACAGGACAAATTGAGATATGCGGTTGTGCCTCCTAAGAAATTAGTCTTTCTAAGTAAGTCATGAGACCTATTAGTTTAATGTTGAACTAACATATAGAGCGAGCATCTGTAAGGGAACATATACTAAAGTAGACAATTAACAAAAACAGGAAGTTAAAATTTGTAAAGTGAATCTTGTATTGGTGACAGGTAAATTATTGATTTTGCCTATTCAGCTTCAGTCAGGTTCAAATCATTTTATGGAGGTAAACAGAAACCGGAAWTWTACACTGTTCTGATTTGCCTGTCATAACTTATGCTGTTGGTGTGATTATTTTGTTCTTTTGCTAAACGGGGGAGTGCAAATAGGCTTAGACACTCCCTTTCCTTTGGCCTTGTATTTGATCCTTTTTGTACAATGTTTTGATTAACTGAAGATTTATTTACAACAGTAAAGTCTGTAATTTTTTGTTCACCCCCTTCACCTAGTCCCTTAATAGTGACTGAGCATTGTATGTTTTGTTCCTTYTGTCAGTATACAGAGGAGGAAGCTGAACGATCTTTTGAGGACTTTTATGAGGATGTTCATACAGAATTTTTGAAGTATGGAGAAATTGTGAACTTCAAGGTAGTTTAAGTGTTGCTCTTTTACTGAGTATTTGACTTATAATTAGCCAAAATCACTTAATTATATTTTGCTTTAAGAGGAGACCAAATATTAATTTGAATTTTCCTTCATTTCTTTCCCAAACTCCATTAATACCTGTTGGGAAGGGTATAGGGGATCTTTTAACTATTGGCACTACTGCACCACAGCCAAATAAATATGTCAGATTGTCATAATTTCACATCCTTAACATATATAATTTCAGTGTGTTTTAGATACATTATGCATTCTATTAAAAGTTATGAATTTGGTTCTGAAGTGTTAGGACAAAAATTGTATTATCATTTAATGATGTTTGTTCCATTGACTATCCAGTTAAATTTCTGTACACTCTACTGCTGGAGATAGTCTGTGATGTGTAGTCATGCTACTATTGTAAACTGAAAATTATTGTTTACAGGTGTGCAGAAACGGGTCTCCCCATTTACGGGGTAATGTTTATGTGCATTATAAGTCACTGGAATCAGCTACGCTTGCTTACCAATCAATTAATGGTCGGTATTTTGCTGGGAAGCAGGTCAGTTGTTTTTCCGGGTTGGTCACACTGGATGCAATTGTATTGATTGTATTACTTTACTTATCTGCTTGGCAATTAGAGTTACATGAGCTAATGTTATGCTTCCTCCGTTCTCTTTTACTTGCATCCTTTTCCTATTTAGGAAGTTGCTAATTACTTGCATCCCTTCTTTTTTTGTCCCCACTACAAATTACAACTATATCCTTATAAAATATAATAAAATAATTCAAACCCCACTTGCATGAGGGTCTACTTTCAACCTTTCTTCCTTAATCGTTATTTTCTCTTTCTTCTTTATTAGATAATATTCATCTATTGGGCTCCACTCTCTTATTTCTCTCTCTTCATTAATTCTTGTGCAACTCACCCTGGATGTGACTATAACAGAACGGGGGAAGTATATTATTAAATTCAAATTAGTTGGACAAATGATATTTTTCATTGTAATTTCACCCGTTCTTATTAGATTTACTAGCTGCTTATGTTCTGGGCAGTTAACGTGTGAATTTGTTAATCTAACAAGATGGAGGGTTGCTATCTGTGGGGAGTATATAAAGTCAAGGCTCAAGGTATGCCTATCAAATTACAATTGGATTTTCTTTGGTGTAATCAAATTCGCAGATCGTATTTGTTTTATGGGGTTCCTTGACTTGATTATGACAAGCATTGCTGTTTTTCAATGATAAAATTGTATTCTCCTTAACAGACATGTTCTCGGGGATCAGCTTGCAATTTTATCCATTGTTTCCGAAATCCTGGTGGGGACTATGAATGGGCTGATTGGGATAAACCAGCTCCTAGGTACTGGCTGAATAGTATGGCTGCGCTATTTGGATGCAGCAGTGACAGAATCACTGATGATGTTAGCCCAAGGTAAGAGRAAAACTCAATTCTCTCTGATGCTATCTTGCTAGTGCGGCTTCGAGGACTGCTTTTCCTGAACTAATGTTATTGCATTATTTTGTATAAAAAAAAAAAAAAATGAAATGCAAGCAGTTGTTTCACTTGATTTCTCCTTAATTGGTCAATGCCTCAATGGTGTGAGGAAAATATCATGATTGTTTCTAAATGAATAGTATTATGGACCATTAGAGTGTAGACCATTCCTTAGTGAAAAAGCCAGAGAACAAACCCAAAAAGAAGTTTGTTCATGAGCCACATTATCTTTGCACAAACCTCTAGTCTAACAAACCTTTTACCTATAATAGACAAACATGTTCCAAGAATAACATGAGACCCAATATCGATATATATCATTTTAAACAATTTTTTTAAGCAAATGACCCTACCAGTATGCCACCTCACTTAAATAATTTACTTGCTATTTTCAAACCCCTACCACAAATGAAACTTATAAGAAAAAATTGTAGTGGATAAAAAGTGAAGCAAGCTTCATACAAACCTCTGTGAGAGCAGTGATTGTTGAGGAAATATTTATTATAGCAAATAGTTGAATTTGGTGTAGTTTGCTGATGATATTGTATTGGTAAATACATCTAAAACTGGGATTAATACCAAACTGGAGCAATGGAGGCAAAGATTGGAATCTAGAGAGCTTAAGCTAAGTTAGAGTAGGACATAGTATTTGGAATGTGTTTTGGGACATTTGGGGGGGGGGGGGGGGGGGGGGGGTGTGAGGCTGGATGTAAGGATTTGGCCGTAAGTGGTGCTTTAATCTTTTAAATATCTTGTGTGGCTTTAATGGAGAGCAGTCACAGGAGTATTGTGTGATTGAAGCATCCCTTTATAGTTGAAGGGGAAATTTTACAGAATTGCTATAAGACCAATGTTGTTGTATGGGACTAAGGCTTAGATTGRTTGAATTTTGTACATTAGCATGAGCACAACTTGCAATTGGGCAAAGGAGCATATGTGGACGTGTGTAGCTGTGAGCCTGTGACTGCATTTTTGCTGATTTTCACTTGTCTCATCATTTTTCATCAAATGGTCATATTTATTTCATTCAACAGTAAATAGGTTAAGTTGACTTGTTAGTATGTTATGCTTCAGGCCAATATTGGTTATAATATTTCGGGGTGGACATGATTTTGGTCATAAAGTGAGGTTGGAGTGAAAAAAWTTTATTGAAAATTTGATGAGCATTTTGAGTTGGGCATTGGTATTGCTCTTTTTGTTGTTGCCCTTAATACACGTGCTTTAGTTATGTCAAGGATTGGATTTAGTGAGATGAAATTGTCTTGTCTCAATGATGCTCTACAACTTCTTGTTTATGTTGAAATGACACACATTTGCTGCCTAACTGAACCAAAATTTTAAAAGAAGACCAAAACAAACAGGACTAAAATTATAAGCAGTATRCTTAAATTAACTTTTCTTTTTAACATTAAATTTCAAGCTGTACTCATTTTCTTTGATGGAAGCACCTATATATCATACTGAATATCCTCCCTCCTTTTTTTAAATTTTTTTTTGTTCCATACCCTTTTGGCAYGGTATTTAAGAGTTTGTTAAGTTAGATAAATGATTTTAGTAAGTTAGATAAAAGAATAAATGTATGCAAGTAAAATTTTGGGAAAATGTAATTGAATTGATTTTATTTTTGTAAACTAGATTGTACTCCGTAGTTGAGATTTTATTGTGATGTAATGATAAAATTTTCTTAATGACATATATTGGGTGGAGTAATGAGTTTTGAATTTTGGAAAAAATAATTCATTAATGTTAGGTAAAAGTAAAAAAAAAAAAGTTATTTTAAAATAGGTTTGGAACAACTGATGAAAAAAATCCCAAAAGGGAAAGTCAACTGAACAACTACTCCGTAATAAAAAAAAACTAAGGAAGTATTAAATTTACTAATGCCCTGTTTAGTTCACCTTTAGTATCTATTGATGGAAGTTAATTTTAACTCATTAAAGTTGATTGAAAATAATTCTTATTGAATTGATCTAGTATATACTGATTTGACTGAAATTTACTTATTGATACTAGTTCTAATTCATTATATCAAGTCATTTATGTTCAACCAAACTCATTCTTTGCCAATCTATTATTTGGTTGATTGTAACTGATTTTGCTAGTTAGCAATTGGAACATTTTGTTATTGAGTAGAACTTATCTTGTTTTGAATAGTTTAAGCAGTAAACTGAACAGGGAGTGGAGCCCTGCTTTTCTTTCTGCCAAGTAGACTTTTTTTGTCCCAACTTTTCTGAATTGTGCATGCTAACTATGTCTTCAATTTTTGTAGTAGCTACCACTCTAGAAAATCAAGGTCCAGGGGGTTGGCTAGTTCTCATAGGAAAAGTTTTTCTAACGAGGATGGTGTTCACAAGAGGAGCCTCTGGAGGCACAGTGAGGATGACAGAGAAGACAATAGTCTTGCTGAAGAGATGCAGCGAAGAACAAATACGCATCAAGATTATCTTTGCATTAAGAACAGAGAAACTGGGGGTACAGATGATAAAAGATCCTCTGTGGGCATCAAAAGAAGCATGGAAAAGAGAAGGGAATCAGATCCAACTAAACAAGATAGAAAGAGTGGAAAAGATGATGCATTATCTGCCAAAGATGAGTACATAGAGAGAGGAGTTAGTGACAGATACCATGATCACAAAAATAGAAGCTCAAGTRGGCAGAAGAGAAAAGACAACAAATTTGATCTTGGGGATAATAGTTTTGCAGGCAAACATCAGGATACACTTCCTAAGCAGAAAGGCAAACGTTTCCCACAGGAGACGAAAGAGGCAGATTCCTCAAACATTGAGTCTCATTGTAACAGCACAGATAGTGAAGAAGATAAGCGCCACAGCAATAGTAAGAAAAACTCAAGTAGGATAGAATGTGAGCCAGATTTATCTAGCAGTGTCTCTGATGAGAGTAGCCTTAGCAGGGTGGAGGAGAGCAAACAAATGAACAGAAGAAATAGTCCAAGGTTTAAGCGAAAGAGGAGTGTTGAAGAGATTGGAAGTGATGAAGTTTCTTCCGAATGTGATGAAGATGGGCAATATAAACATATTGAGAAAAGCTTGAGATCAGTGAAACATAATTCAGAGACTTTTGAGGGTGGAGGCAGAAWTGGCAGGGAAGAAAAGAGGCCAAGRAAAAGTTCAAGGTTAAATCATCAGTCAGCCACMGAAACAGAGAGTGAAAGTGACGAGGCCAAGCGTCATAGACATAGTAAAAAACACTCAAGACAGAGCAAAAAATATGCAGATTCACCAGACAGTGCTTTTGAGGAAGATAGACGTGGCAGGTACAGAAATAGGCCTAAAAAGAGTAGAAGAAAGAGTTCTAGGTCTCACAATGAGTCAGATTTTGCAGATCTAGACAGAAATGGAGAAAGGATTGTTGTTGGACATCATGGGCATAGGATTATCAAGGAGCCTAGTTTGTCAAAAGTTGGYAGGGGCCTCAAAAGTGATGACGAGGCTATAGTGTCTAGTGGTGAGGCAGGGGTTGAACTTGAAAAGGCATGCCGTTATGCTGCTTTGAAAAAGCTGGAAGAGATGAGGAAGCACAAGACTCAGGCGGCTTGTAACATTGAGATAGTGGAAGGGTTGAAAATCTGTGCCGATGAGAATATTGTTGCTGATGGTGTAAATGTCAATAGAATCTCAGAGGAATCTGGTTCAATCGAACTGGAAACCAGTGGTGCATCTGTAAAGAGGAGAAGGATTTAATTATGTTGCAAACTGAGGTCAGTAATCTTTTAAGTATGTAAATTGTTACTTTTTTTTTTTTCAATACCACTGGGGTTAATGAGTACAAAGCTTTCTAGTATCTACACAATGTTGTTAAGTAGGGTGTTGGGTTTCCAAGTTGATCCGAGTGTCACACTTGATCCAAAGATCCAAATGTTTTCGTATGGATAGTTTTGTGGTACGTTAATCTGTTTAGAATGCTCTAGGATTCTGATTCTGATTCTTTTTTTCCTTGTACCGCATTGAGGGGCTCTTAGGTTTATCTTAAAAAGTAAAAGGAGGATTCAAAAGTGTGAAACTGTTGATGTTGAAGATGAAGTAGGACAATGGAGTGGTTTTAATTTTGGGAGGAGGGATCGAAATAATGGTCGATCAAAACATGAAAACAATGCAAAACATGATTGGTTCATAAAAGTTTGAGGAGAAGGAAAGTAAGGGTAGAATGATCTTTTATAAAACAAAAATGTTGGTATTAATTTGAAACTATTAAGAGTTTATTTGTGTTTTTGAGTTTATTTATTAATTCATATATAACTATAAAAAAATATTTTTGGTCGAAAATGAAAACTTGTTTTTAAATAATTACAGTTTTAAAATATCAAATTTTGATTTACTTTTGAGCAATATGTATTTTATTTATGATTAGGGATTATCTTGTTGTACTATAGATCTATGCTTAGATTGTAATAATCATTCACCACTACTACATAAGTAGGCTATAGCAATAGTTTACTTGCAATACTTATAATTTGTGTTGCATATTCTTAAAATTGATAGAATGTTGCAACACTTTAACTCAAAACGTTGCGTGTTACAATTTTATGCAACGTTTTAAGCAACATTTATGCGTGTATGATTTTGGCAACATTTATTGGCAACACTTTCTAGAAAACATTGCAATWTATGAAATATATAAAAAAAGAAAAAAAAATGAAAGCGAGAGATGAAAATTAAAAACGCACCTTTACCAAATTTCACACACACATATTACATATGAGACAAAACAAAAAACTCAGTCATTCACACACTGCCACTACTCACGAGTGCCACCTACTCACACTCACAAAGCTGAAATTTCCTCAAAATTGCTCTATTCACCTTCTTCCCCAAAAGCCGAGCTGAAATTTTTCATCGTCTACTCTTATAATCTCATAATGCAATAGGCTAATGCAACACTTTTTTTACTAATCGTTGCATATGTGTAATAGTGCAACACTTTAGATCTAACGCAACACTTTTCTCTTAATTGTTACAAATAGCTAGGTAACCTGATTGTAAATGGGAGGAACCCAAATGCAACACTTGCAATATATATTATTTCCTCCTAAAAATTTTCACCAAAATTTAAACAAAATGTACTCCCCCGCCTTAAACCCCTATAAAACAATGAAAATAAATAATTTTGCTTAAAATCAGTCATTTTGTTCATCACTTTTTCTCACTCCTTCACCATTATCGTTCATCATTCTACGCTCCTCTGATTAATTTTTTTTTTTAAAATTCTTCACTACTACGTTGCTTCTTCCTAAAATCCCACAACATTCCAATTCAATTTTATTGTTTCATCCCTCGTTTTCACTCTTGCGGCGTTACAAAAACCACAAACCCTAACTTCACTACTACTACTACTACTGCATTAGTTGTCGGAGCCTTGTTGTTGCTGCCCTCTGTCCACAGAACCACCGACGACTTCCTCTACCGACGCCATGATGGCAACGTCACCCCCAACACCCAAGGAACACTACCAGAAATTGTTATTTATTTGGTATTTTCCACCCATGAAACTTTACGATTTTCATAAATTATTTTAATTTTTAAAGGGTGAATGGAATTCTTTTGTGTTTGTATGATCTGATGTTGTTTGTTGTTTTCTATTTTTATAATTTGAGTTGAATTGSWTGAATAATTTAGTGTTTATTAGTGTCATAGAATAGTTGCCCACCAAGTGTTTGATTATATGTCCAAGTGAAAATTGTTGTTCTGCTGATTATTGCTTTTTTTTTTTCCTATACTATTGAGTCTATGGTTATGTTGACAATCTTGCTCAGTCTACACTCACATGAGCTCAAGTTGGGTGATCATTGTAGTTGTTGGTTTTGATGCTAGTAGTAGTGCCTTTCTAGTTTATATGTAAATGCAGGTTCTATTTTCTAAATTTTCGTCATCCTCAGTCCCCTTTTAGCTCTAGGTTCCTTCATAAAAGTTGTAGATCTCGAAAATCTATCAAATTTAGGCTCAAGAATCACTCGATTTAGAGTTATATGCTATGAGATATGCCCTCTGCAAAATTGACTGTGCTATTAGATGCGCTAATGATTTAAGGGAGATTTCCTTGCTTCTCTTGGCAGGTATAATTTGTTTTCTTATCATGGTTAAAGCTTGTTGAGATTTTGTTGGAGTGGAGAAGGTTGTGTTGAAGTTTGAAGCTTTTACATGGTGGGTTTTCAACTAAATTTGAAAGGTACACATCATCTTTTGTTTGTAAGTTTGAACTAGTGTCCTACTGTCCTTTGCCCAATGCCATTTCCAATGGTTATGTCTATTCCTTTTTCGTSGTGATGTTATTGTGATATGGGCAATATGGCCATGTTATTTATTCACCTTAATAGGTAGAAAACTAGTAATTGTATAACTTGTGCATATGTTTAAACTATAGGTTTCTGATCGTTGCTTACCAGACTGTAGGTACTCCTATTAACCATTTTAATCTTCTCTCTCTTTCTCCCTTTCTTTCTGTACTCCTATTAACTTAATTCCCCCGACACTCGTCTTTGCTGCAGAGTTAATTAATGCTCTTACTTATTAATTGGTTTGAATTTTTAATGCTCTTTGTTGAATTTCTGTGAATTGTTTGCAATCAAGCATATGCTCTTTGCTGTGGAGTAATAGTCATGGGTAATATGTTTTTTGAAATTTCAAACTTGAAATTTGATTTACTTTGTATCAGACTCGTGCTATTTTGTATCACATAGGAATACAGGATACACGGGAATACAAGATACTCGTGCTCTTCTATTCAGACAATTACTTACTGAACTAAAATCAGGACTGTTTTTGTTTCTCATTCTCTGTATAGCTTCTGTTTTTATTTAATTTTCATATCTGCAGTCAGATTTAGCTTTATATTACTTCAGGAAACTTGTAGATCTCGAAGAGATATTGAATTTGGGCACAAGAATCACTCAATTTGGAGTTGTGTAATAAAAGTTATGATTGTTACAAATCAATGTTCCTGCTGTCCCATTTGTTACGAATCTTGTTGTCAAGTGTTGGTAATTTATTAATTAATATTAGACTTGGATGTGAAATTACGGTAACGAGATTCCTCCTGGATGTTTTTTTCACTGCATTACCGTAAAGACATAAACAAAAGATATTATCACAATGACACTAGATCAAATCATAATGTAAAACAATTCAAAAAACTCTTTGAAAATTAATTGAATGCAAACTGCAAAGTTTGGTGCTCAATTTTTCATCTCTCCCCTGTTGTTTATGTGCTTTGCTGGGCTACTATAGTGCTCTGCTGCTATCGCTGCATACTGCTGTCCCATGCAGCCATGCTACTGCTGTGCATTGTGCATTGTTTCAACAGTTTGTATAGTTGTATGGGCTGAGTTGGAGAGTTTAATGGTTGTGTTTTTGCATGGTTTGAGACTGAAATGGTTGGGGTTGTTTGGGGGCATGAAATGGTTGTTGAGTTTGATTATAAATTCATTATCTATTCACCTACATTTAATTTGAGATAAACTAAGGGGTTGAAGGCAAAAAAAGTGCTTTTGTTTATAGCATACAACACACTAATTCTGCCTAGGGTAATTGGTAATAAACTAGAGGCTGAATTGATGTAGCTATTAAATCTTGGGTGACATGTTCAGAATTTACTCGCACACTTGTATTCAGTACTCAGCTACCATCTCTTCTACCTGCTATCTGGACTGTTCAAGAATTATTTTTCTTACATGAGTAGTTATTAGATTTTTCTTACGTCGAATGGAATTGGTTGTGTACTTAAATAGAACTATTATTAGATTTTGTCTTAGAATATATTTAGATACCCAGAATATAATACTTCTAGTAGTAATCTGTTAGATGATTTTTTTTCTCACCTCAATGTCCATATTTTTGGTTTGGTTGTATGGTTGTGTTTTCAAACTTTGTGGTTGTACTCTTTCTTTTCTACAAACTTGGTTTGGCTATTTTATTTTTCATATAAATGAATGAACGAATTATTCCTTTCATTCTAAAACAAATGTAATARTTTGACATGTATTTTCAAGCTAGTTTTACTTAAACGTGCACTTTTCAAATCAAGTTAGTTTTCTACATATTACTAATAATCAAATTTTTCATTGTCACAGGGCATGAAGCTATTCGAAATTCAAATCGGAAGCATTTTGTCGTGTATATAGTACTCGTTGAATCATGTATTGGCTTCTGTTTTGTGATGATCAAACATCATTTTGGACTTAGCTTTTTCAAGTGTTAGATACATGTTGTAATTCTATACATGAAACTAGTACTTGTATGTCAATATTTGGTACAATACATGACTTTGTAAGAAGRCAATATTAATGCATAAAAAACTTTTACAAATGACGTTGCAGAAAATTCAATCAATATTAGATAATTGTTATATTTGGCTATTATTCGGTTTTAATAAGTGATGCAATGACATGAAAAAGTGTATGAAAAAGTGTTGCAAGATTTGAAATAGAATATGTTAAAAAAAGTGTTGCATATAATTGAAAAAAATGTTGCACTTATCAAGGTTTTAAAATCTAGAAATGTTGCAAATAAATTAAAAAAAGTGTTACAATTATAAATGTTTTAAAAACTAAAAGTGTTGCATAAAAATTAAAAAGTATTGCAATTATAAAGGTTGAGTTGCATGACTTTAACCTTTTTAATGACATATCCTTGACTAATGACATCATGAAGATCATGATGTCCCTAGGTGAATACATTTCCATTTTGTGATTTAGCATTTTGAGGGTCTAATAGGTGTCCAGCATTTGCATAACCATTAACGKTGACATTTGTTTGTGCTTGGTAGAATAATTCTAAATTTTAGTGTTCATTTGAGATAACGAAACWAGTGTTTTATTCCATTCTAATACCTTTTGTGGGTGAATTATTGTACCTTGCTARTAATTTTATAGAGAACACTATACAAKGTCGCATATTAATTGCCAAATACGGAGTACATTAGTACACCAATGGCACTTAAGTACGGGACCTTAGGACAATGACTTCCTTATTTTCTTCTCAAAGTCGAAATGAATAATCATTCAAATTTAATGATTGTATTATCTATGTRGACTCATTTAAAACATTCCTCGTATAATTTAGTTGATGGACAAAATTCCATTTTTCAAATGTTCAATTTAAAAACCTTCCTTGTATGATTTCATTGATTTGATTGATGGACAAAAGTTTGTCTTTGTCTTACCAAGATTTTTCATTTCAAATTCTTTCAAAAAATATTATACAGTTCATTCAAGTTCTTTTATGTTCCATTGATATTAAGATCATCAATATAAACTTTAATGGTGAACCCGATTGGGAATGTTTGATGAATACACAAGGAGTGATTTGGTTGTTCTTAAATTCTTCATTTAGGAGATAATCACTCACTTGATTATACTTTCTCGTTTTTATTAACAACATTTCTCTAGGTTTCTTGTCTTTTGGTAGTTTAACCCACTTTCATACAAATATTTGTATCAAGTAACCTATACTAGTATGCATCTATTAAATGCATTTGTAGCCTTTTTTCTAATTGTCAAGCTTACCGGAAACTGTAATGTAGTTGCATCAAATATTTGAGTATATGTTTCGTCATAATCAATTTTTAGTTTTTTTTTTGAAAACGTACACCACGAGACTTGTCGTATATATTACAATCTCATTTCTTTTTCTCACAAACACCCATTTATATCCATCAAATTTTACACCTTTTTAGGGTATGATTTATGTTTATGAATTCATCTCCTTTTTCAAGTGACTACTTGGATTGAGTTGTTCCATTTTGTTCAATCATCTCTGCAACGACATTCATCTACAATCCTTGTTTTTATATCATTTTCATCATACACTATATCGATTGGTATGGAATAAGCAAAGATTTCATCCATGATAATATGTTTCCTATTCCATTGTTTGTTCGACGAAACATAATTTATTAATGTGCTTGGGGGGGATGAATTGAGTACTTGGAAAAATCACCAATTAAATTTCTTCTGATCTTAAGAAGGAACAAGTTGGTTTGTTTCAAGCAGCAAAAACAAATATTAGTGCATACACGAAAATATGCAATCAATARAAACTCCTAAAAATATTTGTGATTTTCAATGTCAAAATATACTATTGAATGCTTCTTTTGTTTATTATTTATTAATGTACCATTGTAGAGATACACGAAAATATGCAATCAATAGAAATTCCTAAAAAATAAAAACGATGTGAGTATAAAAAACGGATGAAGTATAACATACATTTTTGGCTCAATCACTTGGATTGATCCACATAAAATACATCACTTTTTTACTTGGGTCATGTGGATTGATTAATTAAAATGTAGTGCAATATTTGATTACATAAATAACAACCAAATAAGGTTTTTTTCTTCTTTTTTTTTTATCAATGATGACCCTGGGTTTAGAGTTACGAGGGGATGCCCTTGAGGCATACGAATGTGGGGGACAAGTCATTGAATACTTAAATATANTTTTTTTATCAATGATGACCCTGGGTTTAGAGTTACGAGGGGATGCCCTTGAGGCATACGAATGTGGGGGACAAGTCATTGAATACTTAAATATAGCTTATTGAGGATTGTRGATAATATAGAAAGTCGTCACCGAACTCTTTTTAGGAGTTGCGGAACCCATATCRCATGTAGCGGCCTGACTCGGTCTCAATTGTAATTTCACCCATCTATAAAAATATATGAAAAAGGGTGCCGAGCAATGTGTATACGTCACATGTATCACTCATTTGTTATTGCGCCAAGTGTCACCATGTGTACCAATCATAATCGTACACATTTGCACATTTTTTATTTAATTACTATTAAAAGAATTCTACGTAGTAAGAATCGAACACAAGATCTATTCTATTAAAGAAAACACACTTAGCAACTCAGCCAATTATTATTAGTGGTTTAAATGTTCACATATTTTTATATGAACCCTTCAATATTCATTGTTTTTTTTATATTTTAAATGTTTAGTTACATTCCATTTTCTATCTTCATACGGAGTATTACATTTCTTCAATTTGAAGACATCTTTTAGAATAATGTAAAATTTCATCAAGTCATTTTAATATTTTTATGCAAACAATCACAAAATATAAAAAATTATGAAATTTATAATGTTGTTCAACAACTTTATACATAACGACGACCCGAGGCATCGCTCGGGCCAACCCACTATTTAATATTTAATAACATACATATTTCCATATATTAATCCTTAGAAGTAGTGCACCCCCCTCTCTCCCCAAAAAAAAACACTAGCGGCCTCTACGTAGTCCCAATTGCAAATTCACCAATGTAATATCGAACAACATAATACATATTTTTGTATTAATTCTTAGAAATGAAAAGATTAATGTATGGGAGTTTGATTAATGCACATAAATACTAATTAATTTTTGTCGCTTTGAATTAGGTCAAGAAAGATAAGGGAAAAGTTGGGGTTGCATCAAAGTTAATTGTTGTCCTACTAAGACTAATACATATTTCCGTGGAAAAGTCGGGGTTACAGATGATGTGGCATCCTCTTAGGATGACACGTGTCCTACCAAGGGTGACCGAGCAACCTTAGAAATGCTTTGATGACTGCCAGGTGGATCCACTCACAGAGGGACATGTGTCCCTAAATTTTTGCTTTCAATCCTCTTAATGTGTCATCATAGCATAATGATGATATGGTAAAGAAGGGTAAATCTGGAGGTATAACCCTAGTGGAAAATGGGCTACATCTAGGCTCAGTTAAAAGCCAGCCAACACACCTTTCCAGTAATTAAGTGCCACGTGGTACCCCCTGATTGGGAGATGTTCCCAATTGAAGCAGTATAAATACTGGGGACATTTACTATTCACTTCATTCATTACTCAACAGTTATTACCCAGCAGTTATTGCTCTCCTCACATCACATCACACTTCTTGCACCCACCAGAAAAGGGAGATTCCTATAAACTTTTTACTTTCCTTTTTTAGCCCCTCCATCATTGATTACTGACTTAGGCATCGGAGGGAGGATAATCGTAAGATTATCTTCTTTGTTTCAGGTTC
>SNQN01010778.1:5185-20856 GCA_008642245.1 Bassia scoparia | reverse complement strand
AAGTAACGCCCTAAGAAGGATTTAGGGGTCATGTGAAAATGACTAGCCAGTCGTCTTTTAGTAGAGTTAGGAACTAGCTTGGAAAAAACGATAGAAGATTTGTGAAAGTTGATCAGTTGGCCTGACATAGAAGAGAAGGAGTTGAGAATATTATGGAGGTGGGTTACAGCTTGTGTAGTAGCTTTGCAGAAAATTAGGCTATCTTCAGCAAATAAGAGGCAAGGAATGGGGGATGTAGCGGGGCAAAGTTTGACACCAATACCAGATTTTGGGTGGAGGGAGGCATGGAGTAGGCTGCGWGAAAGGACTTCCAAACAAGACCTTACTTGAAATGATGYAAAAAWGTCAAAAATACATTGTATTTAACTTAGACCAGAATTAAAAATCTCCCTCCTTTTGCGTTCATTTCCCTCTTCTCTTTCACGCAATTAGCAAGCTCATCATCTCCTCAAGCTCTCAAATATGATTCTCAAGTCTCAACCTTTATTCTCAAATCAAATCAAACAACATCTCTCACTAGTACAACAAATGTTGTGCATCAACTCCTCTTGAAGTGTACAATTCCGCGTAACGCCTCAACAGATTCGGCGTTGCTCCCAACCATCCTAAGAGCGCCGCACCAACCTCACATTTGCCGCCAATAGAAGGTGGAGAATGTAGGATTGTAGCTTTGTGCCAATGGTAGAATATGTCATTGTTGAAGTGTGGTTATTGTGACTAATGTTAAATTAAAAGTAAACAAAACCTAAAATTAGAAATTCAACCCAAAATTGAGCAAAACTCAGAACAAGAACAATATTACCTGATAATTTATTAATTTAATGGAAAATTGTAACTGCAATTGATGTTGATTGTGCTTGAAGTGGAGATTTTGGATGAGATTGAAGAGCAATAATTCGAATCATAATTGTTGGATTGGACTGAGCAAGAGATCAGATTTGAGAGGAAGTGGGGCATATTCAAGTGATTTTAACGGAGAAACAAACATAAAGGGCATTTTGTGGGTGGGACTACTAACATTGGCAAACATAAGGGTGTTTTGTAAAAATTTTAAAAAAACAAAGGGGTTTCTCACAAAACCAGMCCGACTTGAGCGGGTTTCAATTTGTTCAACTTAAGAGAGGGAGTCAACTTTTGATGTTATTTTTCCACAATTTATTTTAGAATTTCTATTTTTCTTCGAAAAAGGCCCGAAAGTTGTGAAGATTAGGAGGGGTAGAAAATATGGGAAAGATAGCCTTGCGATGGGAACACTATGTCAACATAAACTAGATCGAGAATCCATCTTTGATTTCGAAGTGMTGCTCTTAAAGAATCACGAGACGTTGTTATTCTACTCAATCTCAATGTTAGAGCGAGGAGCAATATTTGCTTCGGAATTGAGTCTTATTATGCACTTCATTTTGGTCAAAAACTTTACGCGGACACCACACATGACTTTATGGAACCCCACCAAAGTTTGGGGTCACGTCATTCACCAATAGGGCCCCAAGAAGCCAAAAAAACGTGGACTATACACTTCGATTTTGACTCGTTTTAGCGACCATCTCAGTTTTGCATGCCTAAAACTTCTCCCACACCTTAAGGGTCATGGGGGATGGTCCCTTGCCAAGTTTCAACCTTAAATGTTGAGTGTCGTGTCTCCCATGCGTGTTTCGACGTTTGTGAGTTCGAAGGAAAAGTCCACCGAAACCTCATCATATCTACTAATTTTGGCCCTAAATTTTGTTTTGCATCATTATATGGTCATGAAAATCAACCATGGGGCTATGAAAACCTCATTTTCATGATGTGTAATCCACGTTTTTTGCCCATGGAACCTTTGTTTTGACGACCGTCTCAAATTTGRTCGAAATTACTCACACTGCTTAGGGTCATGGGGGACGACCCCTCTCCAAGTTAGTTTCAGCCTCAAACGACGAGTGTGGTGCGCTCCTACAAGCATTTTGATGGCTGAAAGTTTGATCGTTTGTGGCCTTTAAAATCACTCTAATGCTCTATTTTTGCCCATATTTGCGTGAATTCACTATATGGTTGTGGGAACCAACCACACAAGTTTTAACATTTCGAAAATAATGTCCGAAAACCTATTTTTGTGAGCAATTTTTAAAATGGATTGTGGAATCATCATTGTGGCGACTGTTTATATTCCTTAAAAAATTCTCTCGGGTTAAGGGACACATATGATTGACTCACGCCAAAATTACAACTCCAATACACACACTCTTACATCCCAAAGTCACATTATAACGTGCTTGCTTAACAAACTAAGGAACCAATGAAATCACCTCATTTGCATCACAATTTTTGTCTGCCTTCAATTTATTACATGACCATTGAAACCAAGGTACAATTTACGACCATTTTTAAAAAATTACTCCAAAAGATGTTTTTCGTGGACTATAATCTTCGATTTTAGCCCAGAACGACGTTTATCCAGACCCTGTTTAGTTTCCCCCGAAAATCTATGACATGTTTAGGACAACATATGACGACTTCACGACACTTTTTAGCAACAAATACCGACTGTAAGGTCCAATAACAAAAGTTTCAATGATGACCCAACCTCATTGTGTAGTGTCTTTCATCATTTGTTTTGCAACCAACTCATACCACCTCGTTTCACCCTAAATTTGACGTCGCGAGTACCTGAGATTTTTTCGAGGTGGACCTCGCCTTAAACACCGAGGGGGTTTGGTCCAATGTAAAAGTCCAAAAAACCTCTTAAAGAGTCCGTTCGGTTTCACAAAAATCTCGAATTTTTGGAAAAAAAATCCGTATTAAACTCGGACAAATATGGGGAGTGACTATTGATTTCGGGGACACTAGATAGTTTTGACGATTTTTCAAAGTTCAACTTAAGTTTGCATTACATTATAATAAAACATTAAAATAAATGTTGTACCTAACAAATCACATGCGTAATCTGAAGAAACCTTAGGAATCGCAACTTGTGATCTGAATTACTTGTGATCTCAACTGAAATATTGCAATTATTCTTTGAACTGAATAATGAACAATTGAAGAACAGAATGAAAGAAAGAGAAACATGACTGCACTTTATTATTGATTGTTTGCAAATCATTCATACAATGTAAAGTAATGAGAATGATCCTTTTATAGGACTCAATACTCAAGTAACAACCAATAGAGAGCAAGAAAAAAGGAAAGCTCCAATCACAGCTAAGAAGGAGGATTGATGAGCTGTCAAAATACTACTTGCAACAGAAATAACTAACTAAATAACTATAAATAACTAACTCAGAACTGTTGTTGGCTAGGTGTAGCTTGAGCCTTGCTGTGAGTTGCTGTGTGCTCTGCTGTGCTGCAGTAATACTTCCTATACCCTCCCTCAAACTAGGAGTGGTGTCAACCATTCCTAGTTTGGATAAAAATTCCTTAAATTAGGAGAAGGAAGAGCCTTAGTGAATAGGTTGCAAGCTGTGATTTGGTGGGAAGGTAGGTGAGTTGTATAAGACCTTCCAACACTTTGTCCCTAGTGAAATGACAATCAACCTCAATATGCTTTTGTTCGATCATGAACACAGGATTCTTAGCTATGTATATAGCTGACTGATTGTCACAATGGAGGGTGACAGGAGTGAGCTTTGGAATACTAATTCTTGCAAAAGAGTGACAAGCCAAGTCACTTCACTTGCTGCCTATGATGCCATGGCTCTGTATCAGATTCAGAGGATGACCTAGAGACAGTAGACTGTTTCTTGCTTTTCCAAGTTATAGGAGAGTTACCAAGAAGAATAAATAACCTGTTACTGATCTTCTGGTATTTGGACATGCAGCCCAATCTGCATCAGAGTAAGCTTGCAGAGTCAAATCAGAACTCCCATTTAGCAAGATACCTTGATGAACTGTGCTCTATATATTATAGAACATGCTGTAACGCTCCATGTGTGGAGTTCTAGGAGCCTGCATGAATTGACTGAGGTTTGGACTGCAAACTGAGGTCAGGTCGAGTGTGGGTTAGAAATTCAGCTTGCCTATCAAACACCTATACATAGTGCCATCTGCCAGCAAATAACCTTGTTCAGTATATATATTTCAAATTGATAGGCAAAGGTTTGGTGAAGTTTTCTGAATAACAAAACCACTAGATTGGAGTAGCCTTTGCATATTTAGATTGGGATAAAACATAGCCTTGAGAAGTGTGAGTAACCTCAATTCCAGAAAATAATGAATAATGCCTAGGTCTTTGATGCTGAAGCAAGAATCCAAGTGTTGTTTCAGGGCTGTAATAGCATCAGGATCTGTACCAGTGAGAACAATATCACCACTACACAGCTGCAAGTGTAATGTGTGAGCCTGATTTCTTCAAAAACAAGGAATAATCAGACTTAGATTGAATAAAACATTGAGCCTGTAATTCTGTCATTAATTTTGCATACCATTGCCTTGAAGCTTGTCTAAGACCATAACAAGGACTTTTTGAGCTTACACACTTTCTTATCTGGATTAGGAACCCCTGGTGGCATCTGCATATATACTTCCTCACTTAAATCTCCATGTAGGAAAGCATTGTTGATGTCAAGTTGATAAACAGGCCAATTGTTTGTGTGAAGCCAAAGCCAAAATGCATCTTAAAGTACTCATTTTGATAATAGTGTGAGAAAGTTTCATCAAAATCCACCCCAGCTTTCTGTGTATAACCTTTAGCTACCAATCGAGCTTTATACCTCTCAATTTCACCATTTGCCCTCAGTTTCACCCTGTATACCATTTACACTTAACAGGTTTCTTCCTTTTGGCAAAGAAACAACATCCCATGTATCATTCTGATGTAATGCTCTCATTTCTTGCTGCATAGCCTCAACCCAAAGTTCATTAGAAGCTGCTTCTTCATAAGCAGTTGGTTCTGTGATATCTATCAAGTTAGAGGAAACAAGAACAAAATTGCACAATGTCTGCTGCCAACATTACAATAATAGTCATTGAGATAAGCAGGTGGTTGCTTGTGTCTGAGAGATTGTCTAGGAATGAGAGTAGTGGAGGTAGGGTTATTATGTGGTGTGGTAATGAGATTAGGAGGAGAATCAGGTGTGATATCAGTAATATCCTGGACAAGAGTGGGATCAGGGGCAGAGTCTTGTGTGTTATAGATGGCAGAATCATGGAAAATGTCAGGAATGTCAAAATGTGAGAGAGTTTGAGTGTGGTACTGGGCTGGTAAATATATTGTGAAGCAGAATCATGAAGTTGAGATTGATGAAAAGGAAAGTGTGACTCATGGAAAACAACATCCCTAGACACATGTATTTTTCTAGAATCCAAATCTAGAACTTTATACCCTTTTTGGCCAATTCCATAACCTAGAAAGACACAGGGAATGCTCCTAGGTTCAAATTTTGCCCTGGATTGTTTCAGTGTGCTCATATAGCAGAGGCAACCAAAGTTCTTAAGAAATCAAAATCAGGAAGCTTATTATAACAACATTTGATAAGGAGTCTTATAGTTCAAGGGCTTTAAAGGCATTCTATTTATTGTATAAGTTGCACATAAAAGAGAATCACCCCAATATGCAACAGGCAATTTAGCTTGAAAGAATAAGGACCTCGCAGTTTCCAAAAGGTGTCTATGTTTCCTTTCAACCACCCATTCTGCTGGGGAGTATCTACACAAGAAGTTTCATGTATTATCCCTTTAGTATTCAACAAAACTTTCATTTGCCTTCACAAAGTTCTAAAGCATTGTCAGATCTAATTTTTGTATCTTGGCATTGAACTGAGTTTCCACAAGTAAAATGAATTGAGTAATGACACCAAACAACATCAGATTTATATTTGATTAGATGAGTCCAAGTGTATCTAGTGAAATCATCAACTATAGTGCAAAGTGAGCACAATTATAGTATGAGTTTAGTCTTGTAAGGACCCCACAATCAATATGAATAACTGAAAAGCTTTAGAAGTTTGGATAGAATGGTAGAAAAAGGGAGTCTAGTTTGCTTAGCAATAGGACAAATTTGACATATTGTATTATTCATGCATTCAGTAACTTTACAATCAGGGATAAAATGTCTAATTTGCTGAAAGGGTAAATGAGCTAATCTCAGGTGCCATAGCTTGGCTTTTTAATACTAGAAGCTGAAAGACTGATATTAGAAATAGCTGCTTTAGAAGAGTCTGTGCTTGAGTTGGTCTTGAATTGGTATAGTCCACCTGCTAGATTACCAAGAAGAGTGGGAGGCTCTTTCCAAGGAGTGCTCCTGGATATAACACATAGTAGGTGTAAAGTAAATGATGGAAGCAAGATCTATGCACAGCTTAGTGATTGATAACAAATTAAAATGAAAAGCAGGAGCATGCAAGACATTGTGCAAAATTATTTTAGGACTAGAATCACAGAACTACATGTGTAATCCCAATTCAGAACCATCAGGTATAACAATTGACCCTTTCCATGTTGATAATTATGAAAAAGACTCAAATTATTGCAAATATGATCTGATGCACCACTATCAATGACCATTCTGTTTTGTTGCAAGAAATTAAGCAAACCTTACTGCAAATTGGCTTGATTTGTCACTTCTGGATCAGTGCTTGCATTTGAGCTGATATGGATGGAGTAGAAGGTCTTTGTGTTGAGAACATCAATCAAATAGTTATATTGGTCTATGCTGATGCTAAGAACTGTAGAGGTGCTAATTGTGCTTGCTGTGTCAGAAAATTGAGAGCTCTGCACTGATGCTGCCACTTTCTTGTCTTTGAACCCTTAAACCAGGTGGGTATCCATGTACTTTGAAACATCTCTCATAACTGTGACCTGGAATCTTGCAGTGTGAGCAGTAAAGGTAGATGCTGGTCTCTGTTGTTATCATTGCTTGTTGTATTTCTGCCTCATTTGAAACTGTTGGTGGTGGAAAGTTTCTGGACATCTGAGACTTGTATTGACTTGTGTTGAAAGATCTGGGAGTAGGTGCAGCAAGTGCTAAAGGCTCAGAAATGTTGCTGCTGCTTGAGACTGTGACATTTCCTTGTGATCTTCTTCTTGGGAGAAAAGCCTATAAGCCTCTGATATCTGAGGAAAATCTTATCATCAAAATATTGCTTCTGATAGGAGAGAAATGATCCTTCAGTTTCATCATAACCTAATCAATCTTCTGTCCTCCTGTTGCTTGACCAGCCTTCCTGACAAATTGCAAGTGCATTTGTTGCAAACACAAGTAGGCATGGGATCTATTGTATTCAGATCATCCCAGAGAGCTTGAATTTAGTGTAGAATTCAAGAATTGACATCATACCCTGATCTACTTCAGCAAGTTGCTTTTCTAGATTATACACTTTGTATGTGAACTGAAAGCAAACTTTTCCTCCAAATCTTTCCAGATTTCATTAGCAGTATTAATATGTCATCACACTTTCAGCAATTTTAGGATCTAGATTAAATGATCCATGACATAATCAAATCATTACATCTATTCCATGCTGACAATTCAGGTTCAGAAGTAGGTTGTTCTAAGGTTCCATGCAAAAAGGGCAGTTTGTTTCTTGCTGAAAAAGCCATGAGAATGCACTTTTTTCCAATTTGCAAAACTAGTACCATTGAATTTAATGAAAAAGTTTTGTGGGTGTAATCAGAAGGATGAATGTAATAGATGCTAGCAGGATCATTGTTTGGTAGTAATTTGGCATTGCTACTATTATTAGTGCTAATTTCAGAAGCCATTGTGATTAGGAAACAGAAAGACAGAAAAGGTAACAAAAAGACAGAATTCAGAAAGCTAATCTTGAAGGCAGTGAAGAAGAACAAGAATATATCTTAATGAGATTAGATCAGAAAATTGCTGAAAGAAAAACTAATTAGAATAAGGAAGGAGAATACCTCAATCTGCAATAAGAACTCCAGAATCCCAGAAATTGCTGCTGAATTTGCAAAAGAAGATCATGTAACAAGGGAATGAACATCTGCTGAAATTTCGACGTGAAAAGGAATGATTTGTATCAGTATTTGATCGAACATCTGCTGTGCTCTGATACATGAAGAAAACCTTAGGAATCACAACTTGTGATCTGAATTACTTGTGATCTCAACTGAATATTGCAATTATTCTTGAACTGAATATGATGAACAATTGAAGAACAGAATGAAAGAAAGAGAAACATGACTGCACTTTATTATTGATTGTTTGCAAATCATTCATACAATGTAAAGTAATGAGAATGATCCTTTTATAGGACTCAATACTCAAGTAACAACCAATAGAGAGCAAGAAAAYAAGGGAAGCTCCAATCACAGCTAAGAAGGAGGATTGATGAGRTGTCAAAATAACTAACTTGCAACAGAAAATAACTAACTAAATAACTATAAATAACTAACTCTAGAACTGTTGTTGGCTAGGTGTAGCTTGAGCCTTGRTGTGAGTTGTTGTGTGCCTGCTGTGCTGCAGTAATACTTCCTATATAGTACAATATTACCTAGTATATGTAATAAAAATTAGCAAAATYTTATATGAAAACAAAACATAACCCAACTTAATAAATAATTGTGTTCACCATTGCATTGAATATTTAGCAAAGAAAATCTCTTGGTGATGGATGGGTTGTACAAAATTTTGATTTAATATCCATATTTAAGCTTGCATTAAACATTGAATATAAACGATGTCTAATTAATCATTAGTTATTTACAAAATCAAATATTATATATTAAATGCTTTAATAAAAAACTACGCACCATTAACCATATGATGAAACATGATACGATCCATACTTGGCTCGAGTTAGATCTACAATATTTATATACTTCGTAACAATTACTAGAGCACTTTGAAAATACAAATATACACGCTAGTTTCAAAAATGCTAGTATTAAAAACATATGAATTTCCTTATTACATGCAAAATAGAAACATTAATTAATTATTAATTAAATTAAGAATTTTAATACAAAGTAAAGGTTTGTGATTGTTTATAAATAATAATGCATGTATGTCTATTAGAAAATATGTACTGTATGAAATATGTCATTGTATAAAAGATTATTAAAGATAGTTTTGAATTATAATTTGATTTGATTATGACAATATAAAATGGAGTACTCCGTATAAAGCATTATTGAAACTAATCGTTTTTTTTTTTCCAAAAAATTTTCGAATGTTGTATCAATTTACCAAGATTATCAACACATTAAATTTTGCATATATTAAAACCTAATTCAATATACGAGTATATATTATTGTTGATTGAATTTAATAGTTGTTAAAGATTATTAATATTTTATTAAAATATAGAGAAGCGATTTTAGAGCCACAAATGTCATCTCCAGATCCATCTAACAACTAACATTTTACTAGTCGTTACATGTGGACCCCCACTTCTAGGCAACCTACCTATCTGTAAATATTTGTGTTTTCCCACATCTAGTCTAGTAACTAAAAAGCATCCGAATGAGGTTATTTTTTGGGTTCAAAAGCTAAGGGCGGTACTATGAGAGGAAGTAAAGAGCAAGCGCAGTTAGAGACAAAGCGCGGTTCAAAGTTGGTCAACACAACTAAGATTGTCGGACAATGTTAGCTTGCGTTGAGACAATGTTTGGTATATAGTTGGACAATGTTACAAACTGTAAGACAATGTTAATATATTTCCAGACAATGTTAGGATTGAATAAAAATTTTTTTTTTTACAAATGAACAGTGATAAACAGTGTTCAAACAGTGCCAAACAGTAACCAACAGTGCGCGCTACATCATAGCGCGCTAGATTTATCCTTCTCTACATATGAAGGAGGGGATAGTAAGGATGATCGAAGCCCGCACCTTAGGTTGAGGGATGACCTGTGGTGCCACTAGCACCAAATCAATCCTTATTAGAGTGGAGTAGTTCTTTTAAGCTAATTTGATATAAATATGTCAATTCTTATACATTCTAAACAAGCTATTTGGATCAATTCTAGAATTCAAAATGAAATTCCAGTTTTGAATTTCAATTCCAATGGATTAGCATCAATAATAATAATTTTCTTAACGATGAAAGCTATTCTATTAGGATAAATCTCTATTATAAGTGAAGGGGGGAGCAATGGTGTCCCCTTTGAAATTCCTAATCTACCATATACTTATGCGTATTAACAACACACCATAAATTTATGCATAAACTTACCATATTGGTTAATAGTTATTCAATCAATTCAAATTATGAGAGATAATTAGATTAACCAATTAAATGAAAAAAGGAAGTTTTTATCAATTAAAAAAAATTAAGTTAGAATAATTTACATCAATTAATGTCACCTTATTTATTTATTCTCATAAGTCAATCAATTAATACAAATATACAATAACATATAAATTTTCAAAATTAAACCATCAAATCACGTACATCTAATTTAATTAATTTATTTTTGCACAAAAAAGTGTCATTTTTTGAATTTATATAAAATCAACTTAAACTATTTGTAATATCAGTAATTTTATTTTTTTTATAATCAAGACCAATCACAAGAAATAAAATTTCATAGTAATAAACAATCATACATCATATGCAACATTTTAATAAATACACGCACGCATCGCGTGCTTATACCACTAGTAATATATATTGAAAGCTATGGAGCACTTGCAAACATCACTAGCTTTGCCAAAAAGGAACATAAATTTGAATCAAATTATCATATGTTTCAGTTCATATTTCATCTTATCATGACGATATGTACTTATAAAATGCGAGTTTTCATTTTATAATAATGTCAATATGTCATGCCTTTCATAATCGTGTATTTGTGTTATACATTTTGGAGAAAATATATATATCGGTTTCAGTAATTCTGAAATCGATTTTCACCTCACCCTTGTGGTTCTCTTAATACAAAAAAAAAATTAAAAAAATGAAGAAATTAAGAGGAAATAATGGCGTTCATTATAACGGCTGGCAATCTAAACTTCATCACAGCTGACTTCTTCTTCTTCAACTCCTTAATTTTTTACTCCATTTTTTCAAAGATAATTCATCATCACTAAATTAATATATTATATGGTATGAGTTGATCCGTATTAATAAATTACAAAAATTTGATTATACGAAGTACTACTTATATTTTATTATTCGTCGTAATATTTGGAAATTAAATAATAAAGTTCCTTCAGATTTTGTTTCAAGTATGACTTGCTGTATTTGAATTTACTTAATATATTGAGAGCTGAATTGGTCAAGCATTATTAATCCGTATTACTAGTAAACTAATGGACAAAAATATGCTATTAATGTTGAATAGTTGACCCATATTATATTGAAGCGAAAAGTAGTACAGTTGTACCGTTACGTAACTACTTCACAAAACTAATAAGTCGTTAGGATGACATAATCAATTACACTAATTAACATGGGTAGAAAGATTTAAACTTTGTGACCTATTATACATGGGAGTGTTCGACATAGTAGCGGTGAAAGTACTTTTAGCGGTAGAGTAGCAGGTAGCTGAAAGCTAGTAATAGCGGTGAAAGTAGTTGGTAGCGGATAAAACTAATTTGTCAATATGAGTGTTGTGGCAACAATATCGATTGTATTTACAGTAGAAGAAAATATTATCAAGTTGTTTTTTTCCTTAGCTTAAACGTTAAAATCTAAACGTTACTCCTACTAGCGTTTGAAAAAAGTAGCGTTTAACGCTAAACGCTACTCAATACGCTACTACGGGCGTGTTCGGCGTAGCTTTTTAGGGTTTTAGCGTTCTGACTAGATTAAAAGCTACTTGGTTAATTTTATTACGTTGGGCAAGGTAGCATTTTGAGTAGCTTTAGCGTTAAACGCTACATTTTTCAAACGTTAGTAGGAGTAGCGTTTTAGCTTTTAGCTTTTAAGCTAGGATAAAAAGCTACTTGGTAATTAATTTTCTTCTATTATAAATACAACCGCTATTCTGCGAACACTCATATTGAAATTTTAGTTTCGTCCGCTACCAGCTACTTCAACGCTACTTACTAGCTTTTAAGCTACTCGTTACTTATACCGCTAAAAGTACTTCAAACGCTATCATGTGCGAACACGCCTACTCGGAACGCTATAAAATTAACTAAGGGTCTGTTTACATTAATTGAAATCAACTGAACTGAACTGAACTGAATTGAATATTTTATGAGAGAGGGAAATTGGGTTAATAACTGAACTGAATGAAGTTGAACTGAAAATAAGCTAATGTAAACAGATCATAAGTAGCTTTTTAATCTAGTCAAACGCTAAAATCTACCTAAATAAGTTGCGCCAAACACGCCATAATTATGGTTAGTTCTTTCTTTCAAGTGTGATTTTATTTAATTTAGGTCGGGCCTAAGTCATCGCTCATCGGTACTATTGCGTAAGTATAGGATTTGATTCTTCATAGTTATAATTAAGTTTCCTTAATTAGATATAAGTGAATTTAATAAGTTAATCAGTTATGACTCCTAATTGTTAGGGTTGAATTTTGAAAGAATATTGATCTTCGTTGCCCGTTGAATTGTCGTTAACTCGTTATAGACTTGCAACTTGCATGTTTTGCTAGGCTGTAAAAACATTTCGAGTCAATCTAAGATTCTAAGCCAAACCTCTTTTTTTTTTTTCTTTCTTTTCAAAACTACAATATCCTTTTCTGTTTCTCATCTACTCCGTACAATCAACACAATAACTTACTAAAGGTGTCTAGGTGGGCCGTGCATGCGTTCGTGTTTATACGAGTACAAGGATACTTTTGTTAAGTTTAAAATGTGGTTCGTGTCCAGTTCAATTCATATGTGTTGTGTCGTGATATCCCACGTGTCTTACTTATAACAGTTTTTTAGATTTTAATTATTCTTATATTTATTTCTCTTAAAATAGGGTACCCACATGCGAGTCGGCGCACGTGCTAGTGTGAATTCGTGGCAATTTTTAAAAATGCTGATGATTATCAATAAATTAATAACAATGAATGAATAGATTGAATATGGAGCAATTGTAGTCATAATCAATAAAAAAAGATCAATTTGCTTGAGCTCAACATTGGTTTGTGTTCAATTCATTGGAGCTTGAACTTCATTTCAAATTAAATAAGTTTGAAATAATAATAAGTTTTATATATTGAAATATAATGAGTTTTATATACTTGTATGTGAATTCATTTCAAATTATTAACTTTAGCCTCCTATATTTTTTGTCTTATTTGCCTTTATTATACTTCTTTCTCCACTTTCTACTCTTCAAGTTTACATCTTTAATTTTTTTCATCTTTGACCATACAATATTTAATTAACTATTGCTTAAATTATAAATTAAATATTACTCACTCTCTCGATGTGCATTAATATTTGACAAAAAAATAAGAATAATGTATATGATGTGATCGACTGAGTGAGGTTATTAATTTTTTAAAAATCGGTGAGAAATATGTTTTTTGGTGCAAAGAGAGCCACAAGGGCGGGGTGAGAATCGATCCCTGAATCACCTGGAAGCGGGAGGAAAGCTTTAACCACTTGATCTATTCTCACTCCCCGTGTGAAAATATGTAAAGTGGAAAAAGTAAAGAAAAGCAAGAAAAACATTAAATGCATACGTACGTTTATTACCTAAATCAAATACGGAGGGAGTACATACATTGTTAATATGAATTTAATATTATGCAATTTCATTTTAGCAAAAAAAAAAAAAAAATGCGATGAAGCATGAATTTGTAGAGGAGAAGGAGTATCCATCGATAATAATAACACATGTGCAATGTGCGACAAATTGATTCAATTCAAGTAGAAAGGGGTAGTGATCTTCAACAATAAGAATAGAGTGTAAAAGCTAAAACTAGTCAACTCGCTCTATTTTTTCGTATGTTGGACGCAACTCGCAAGCAAGTAGTTATTATCTTTGACTCAGCTTATTTTCTCTCTCATTGCCTATATAAACCAAGCCTTCTCCTTGTCATTCTTCACAAATCACAACTCAATCTCTTAAACCAACGATTAACGAACCACATTATTGATTATTCTTTTCTACTTTAATTTCTTCATTCTCAAATATTCTCATTTTATTTATTTATTTATACATCCATTACACTATTATTTCTCCTACGTAATACTTCCTAAGAATCACATATCCTCAAAGGTAAAAATTTCCTCTTCCATATTTCGCTTATGTGTATAAAATATAGCCCTTATTTGTTTAAATTTTCTCGAGTGTACGACGGACGTTCCTATTATATAACTAATTGTATATGATAGCGTTCTATATAAAATTTGTAGAATTATTCAAAACTCATACATTAGTTGTGCATGGAGTCAAAATATGCACGTGTTTTCTAWAGAAAATTTGTAGTTGAAAAAATTTTAAACGGATCCTACCAGAGTGTATTATTATCATCATCATCACATTTTCATTATATTTAGACATGCACGGAAAAGTTATAACTTTCAAAAACCACACTCAATTTTTGTTTCTATACAATAAACAATTTTTTTTTATTTTTTAACAACATTTCATTCATTTGTAATTTCAAACAAAAAATAAAAATAAAAATGAATATAGTTGCATGGTCTATATAAGAACTGGTTCTAAAATACACATGCTCGCAATAACATGGTCTATAATTCTATATAAGAAGTCTTGCTGATATCATTCCTTGGTGAAATTGTAGGTTCAACTCAAATATGTTTTATTTTTATAACTTCGTATATAATATACTTATGCACACATATATATACCAAATTACGTACTAATAAGGCAATCAGTGACAAGAGCATAAAACTAATTAATATTTAGTGTTTTCTCTCATATATATATATATATATAATAGGATCAGTCAATACTCAATAATATTCATCAATAANGAAATAATAAATAAGTTTTATATACTTGAAATAATAAATGACTTTAATTTATATACTTACTTGTATGTGAAATTCATTTCAAATTATTATCCTTTAGCCTCCTATTGTTTTTTGTCTTAATTTGCCTTTAATTATACTTCTTTCTCCACCTCTACTCTTCAAGTTTACATCTTTCATATTTTTTCATCTTTGACCATACAAATACTTAATTACGTATTGCTTAAAATTATAAAAATTGAATATTATTTAACACTCTCTTCGATGTGCATTTAATATTTGACGAAAAAAATTAAGAATAATGTTTTAAGATGTGAGCTGAGTGAGGTTATTAAATTTTTTAAAAATTGGTGAGAATTTTTTTTTTTTTTTTTTTTGCTAAGAGGGTCGGCCACAAGGGCGGAGTGAGATCGATCCCAAGATCACTGCACCTGGAACCGAGAGGGAAGCTTTAACCACTTGAAATATTCCTCACTCTCAGTGAGAAAATATGCAAAGTGGAAAAGGTAAAGGAAAGCAAGAAAAGCAATAAGGAAATTAATAGAAAGATCCAACCTTATTAAAATATGGTAAAAGTATGTCTCAAAATCAAATAAAACAATATGCACACATTGCTAAAAAACGTCCAAATGAATAATCTACGTACAAATATCAAACATTAAATACGTACGTACCACTTATTACCTAAATCAAATACGGAGGGAGTACATACATTGTTAATATGAATTTAATTATGCCAATTTCATTTTAGCAAAAAAAAAAAAAAAAAAAACACTGCGTTGAAGCATGAACTTGGTAGAACGGAAGGAGTATCCATCGATAATAATAACACATGTGCAATGTGCGACAAATTGATTCAATTCAAGTAGAAAGGGGTAGTGATCTTCAACAATAAGAA
>SNQN01010777.1:0-16993 GCA_008642245.1 Bassia scoparia | reverse complement strand
CTCAAGCCCACGCAAAGCACCTCGATGTAGTACCAAGCCGCGCGCCCGCTATACGCTGAGGGCGCGGCCCACGTCCTACAGGTGGCAAATTGCTAGGGAAAACGGGAGTATGCCATGAGAAAAAATATATGTGGATGGTAAAGCCTTACAAAATTAATATGCATATACACAAAGTCACAAATGTTTAACATGATAGCAACAAACAATATCTAAGACTCCTTATTATAAAGATAAGAATTTGCCAAATAATTAAAATGAAGAACTCGACCTGAGAATCGATATTCGAACGCTGACAACGAAATCAATGCAAATTAAAATGGAAAATCTGAATTGAAATAAAATGAAAAGGTTGAAGAACTCCAATAAAAAATTGATTCCCAACAATGAAAACAGGATTAAGTACCCGAAATCAACAAAAATGAGGCAAAAATTTAGAATCACAATCGAAAATCTGAGCAAGGAAGTTGAAGAACTCAAACCAAAAATCAAACTGAAAGCAAAAATCAGCCAGAAAWTTAGAAAATCTTTCAAAAATCAAAGAGTAGCATTGAAAGGTACATATACCACTTTTAAATATCACGGAATGAACTTGTTTCCCAAACCCATATAACTCGATGCCCAAACACAAGCTGAGAATGCAAGCAAAAGTGTAAATATCATGACTCACACCCAACACATGCATTCTCCTAAACAAATCAAATGCAACATCTTCAAACCCAATTTCATATGGAAATATCAAAAGGGAACAGAGGGAGTTCATAATTCTCACATTTTAAATATCCAAATCCTCATTTTAATACCAAAAGAATAGACAGATTAGTCAAGGATCTCCTAAATAAAGCATACAAGTACAGAGAAAAAAATGGTACACTTCACTCACTAACAATCAATAAATCCTAAGATTAAATCAATCTTATTAAACCCAAATTCAACTCGAATTCAACATTTTTGCCCCAAATTAAACTCCACTTCAACTTTTCGGCCCAAAATCCTTACTATTTCAACAAAGATGACCATAATTCTAGGCTTATTAAAACAATTCAACCCTAAATTCAACATATTCATTCCATACATTGGTGAGTAAAATTGGTCAGCAAGTTTATCAAAATTTGGTCAAACCCACAAGATCAATTCATCAAACAAATTACCAAAAACAAACCTATAATTTAACAATTACCGAAAGACAAAATTTCATTTAAACATAATAAGAAAATGAATAAAGAGAATTACCATGAATCACCAGAAAGTTCAGAACGAAGACTGTCAACGAGAAATTCATTGTAAAGTTGTTGTTAAGTTTGAGTGATCTTCTTCCTTTGACTCGCTTTCTCTTACGCAAGACTCTTATCACTGCTTTCTCATTTGTTCCCCAACCTGCCAAAAACAAAGAAAAAAGACCAACACTTATCAGCCTACCCCTCACAATTCTATTTAATTCTCAACACCAAATTGTATGAATTATATCAAGAACATATATATTCAAAAACCTTATAAATTACGCATGAACCCATATTCAAAAACCTTGTAATTATGCATGAACCCACATCAGCAGCAATGTAATTTCCAAAAATTGTTTCAACAAACGCGTGCAAAACTATAACATTAGAAAATTACAATTCGACATTCAATAGAAACAGAAGAAATAAAAACCAAAATGGCAAAGATATATACAAAAATTCATCCCACTTTAAGGATTTACAAGAAAGATCTAAACTTGCTACGAAAATCAATAAATCAACCTCTAACTGCTACCAAGCAAGATATAAAATGTACTACCAAGCAAGATATCACCCACGTTTTCATAAATTTTCAAATATTTCTCAATAATTTCACAAACACTAAACTCAAATAACAAATTCATCATTAAAAAACAAGATCATACAAACTCACATCAAMTTCGGGCAATTTTTCAACAATTCCTAGCCAAAAAACCCACTAAAATCAGCGTAAAAAAACAAAAATTAGCATGAAAACGAAATCAGTCGTTCAATCTAAAACTGATTCTCAATCAAAAAATCGAACTAAAATGGAACAAAAAAACTCACCGAAAAAAAATCACCTCCAAGTTCACAATTCTAGCCAAAAACCACCAAATAATCAATTAAAAGCAAAAAATTAGCATGAAAACGAAATAGTCGTCGATCTACAAACTGATTCTCAATCAAAAACGCACACAAATTCTAAACTAAATTGCAACAAAAAAAAAACGTCACCTTAGAGTTCATCTTCCTTACTCATTCGAACCCCATTCTCCTTCAACAAAAAAAAGACAAATGAGAGGAAGGGGTAGCAGATGTTGATGGTGAAGAAAGATTGGAAAGAAAGGAAGAGGGGAACGGGCGAGCAAAAGGATGAGAGAGAATGGAGAATGAGGGACCTATGAGATGTAGGGGAATGGGGACTTGGGGAATGGGGAGAGAGAATGAGTTGGGCGTTTTATTGTTAGGGTTTGTAAATGGTTGGCTATGATTACCAAGCAAATGACGCTTAGAGATTGGCATTGAAAGAGGTGATATTCCGTATTCATTTTCTCTAACTGGTTCATTTGTGTGAACAGTAAAATCCTTATAAATCGGTTTAATATTGTAAGGATTATTATTATTCCTTTTCTTTGATTCCTTAATATTTTTGTTTGATTATTTCTATAATTATATATTTTTTTAGTTTACATCTTTTTCTTCTATTTAATCTCCATTATGATTTACAATATTCACATTCATATGCAATATTCAGCTTCATATTATCAATCTCCAACATTTTGATTTACTATTAAGTTCTTTTAATTTCCCTCTTTTGCTGTTTATGTTTGTTAATTTAACTAAGAAGGATTCAACGTTTCGTATGCATTCAATTATATGTTAACAAACCTTGTTCTTATCAATTCAATTCTTTTTAATCAAATTCAATTCAAGTTTAAGATTTGAACATTTGTTATATTTATTGAAATTTCATTTTTATTTATAAATTACCAATCTATATTTTGTTGTTTGTATTGTGATCCAAACTATATATTGCAGATTTGTATTTAATTTTTTAGGAAAAATTGTTCATACTACCACTTTTGTCACTTTTGGAAACAACTACCCACAAATGTTTTTATTTACAATAACACCCACTTTTTACATTGTTTGTTTGCGAATCATTACCCACTTTTAGGAATTTGAACTTGCGGAAGGGCATATATTTGAAAATAACTCCAAACACGTGATTCTTGCGCCTATTATTCATGGTATTTTTTCCGAGATCTACAACCAACCGTTTTTTGAAGAGAACCGATGTCCAAAAACCATATGGATAGATGAGTGAAAAGCTAACTAAGCGTGTGACGAGGGTTGTGTGGTTGAGTTGTTGGTGGGTGTTGGTGGTTTAGAAGGTGAAAAACAACAAATTAGGTGATTTTGCAATTGGGAATGCCACGTGGGGGTAGTGGTTTGGGTGTGGGTTAATAAGATTTGGTTGGTCAAAATAAAAGTGGTATGTGATTCGGCAAAAAAATTGAAAATATGGTAGTTGTTTCCAATAAAATACAAATGGGTAGTTGTTTTCAAAGATAAAAAAGGGTGGGTAGTTGTTAGACAATTTTTCCTTAATTTTTATGAGTTTTGTATGTATCATTTATGCATTCGTTTTTATTTCATTTACAATACAAAATATTCCAACCTTTATAGAGAGAATAAATAATTCAATGGTCTGGGTATTCAATATTCAAATTAAACTTTAATTTCCAATAATGAATATTCATTTATGAATCACAATCTTCAATAATTTCGTATGCAATATTCACTTATAACAGTCATATTTGTAAAACTTTAGTGGTAAATATTCAGTTTTCAGTCATCAAACTTTAGTGGTAAATATTCAGATAATTGTACCGCCGCCTTTTTTCTCTCTTTGTTTTTAATCCTATTATTCATTTTCATCTAAAGTATTTTGTTGTTCTTTTGTATATTTTAGTTTAATTCTTGGTTTTTTTTAATTTTTTTTTTCCAACTAATATTTTCCTAACATCTAAGTTCGTATATAATATTCAATTTACGGTTATCAAGTGTTAACTTATTTACTCGATATTTCAATTTTTTCTCCCAAATTTTTGGTGGTGTATGTATGAAATTTAAAATAAAAAAGTATTCAGTATCCTTTTTTATTTCAATGTTCAGTATTAAAATAATTTGGTTCAATGATTTACAATATCAACATTCATAAACAATAAATTTAAATTATTCATCTCTTCGTCAAAGTTGTTTTTTTTAGAACATCAATAGTTAGTAGTATAATGTCCAGTTTACAATTATATTAATTCTTCAGCATTTTATACTATATTCAAATTCTCCAAACTTCTTACGTGTAGTCCTGTTAAATAATACAAACCAAAAAGTATAACTCCCACCAACAAAATAGAATTAAGGTCTTCTTTCTCCTTCACATTTTTTACAAAATATAAACAAAAATATGTTAGAGAAATTCAATGTATTAAACTAGAATTCTAAATGAAACAATGGAAAATGGGAAAATTATAATAAAATACCTCAAGCTTCTTCGATTTTTTCGTTCGGGACTTTCTGAGTAATTAGTGCATTGTTAGACGAAAATGCCAAAAAATTGAAGTTTGAGCAAAAGATTAAGGGAGAAGAAAGTGAAGATTTAAGGATTTCTTTGGGGGAAAAAAGCTGAATTTTTTGAATTTGTATGTGGAAAGAAAGAGAAGAACGTTTGTGGTGAAAATGAAGGAAATGGCTTTTCCTTTAAGGGGAAATGTGGCCTGGTGACGAGTTTTTTAGGGATGCATTATAATAGTTAGGTGGATCGGGGGTCAATCAAGATTTGCGTCTTGGACAAAAACCCACAAAATGTTTCAAAAATCGAAAGTCCGGACGGAAGCCGAGTGCGATTGTGGACCGGAAATTGTTACCCAAACCCGTACTTTTGCGGGTGAGTCAAGGCGAGCTTGCGGATCGAGCCACACATGATCACCGCTAATTTTGATTGCATACAAAAACTCTGCCTAAGTGAAAATCCACTTTTCAATTTATATTTTACGTTTATTTTGATCAAGTTTAAAACATTTTCCAAGGAAAACCGATTACAATTAATTGGGATTGACAAAATAGTGTTAAAACTAATTATTTTTCATTACAACAACGAAAACTATTTTTCCTTTGAAAATCAAGGGAAAACTATTATGAAGGTTATTGCAATTTGCTATAGCCAATTCCTTCGAAAAACTTGGCATATGAAAACATCACAAATACAAATCTGTAATCATAAATTAATTACTCCAACTTTAAGCCCTATTTTTGTCAACCTAAATTTTGCAACCTCTGCTTGTTCAAACATGTATGACTGTATGAGTTGAAGCATTAACATTTTTCCTATTTTATTTTTTTGGGAAAACAACATTGATTGTAGAGTACAAAACTGATTGCAAGGATTAATTAAAATAAGCATTTACATTTTTGACTGCAATAACATGGGCGACACGGTTTCGTTATAAGATCATCTACCAACCAGGGCAATTGGAGGCCATCAGGTGTATCATACTAACCATCGAAATATAATTCTTTTCCATTTCCTGAAAATAACCAGGTTGTAAATAAAAATTTGTTTACAGTGCAGAAATGTGAGATAAGTCGTCCTGTTCAAGCACCGGTTGGCATATGAGGCGCGTCCATTCCCTTTCGCTGCAACATAACAGTGTCCAGGAGCAATGTAAGTTCAAAGCGTTTGAGCAATCTGATATTTTTCAGTTTTAGCATAACATTAACACAGGATTTATTCATCATTGTAATTTCACTAAAACATGTTCTTGATTTAAACTAAGCCTCTAGCTTCGTATAATAATGTGAATTTCTTTCCACCATTAAGATTGGGAGTTCAGGTTTCTGAAAAAATTATGAGTGGTTTTAAAGACCGAAGAATATAACAAAACCTTGTTTCCACAGCTTCAACTTCATTACTTCTTTCCAGTGGCTTAGCAATGTTCTCTAAAGGGGGAATCGTCTGGGTTGGGAGCACTCAAAGTGCCTAATACTGCCATACAGAGAAAAACAAATGTGGTCATTTGACCCCCCAAATAACTACCTTCAATGCACTAGATAATAACACCAAAATTCAAAAAAGTTATTTATCCATTTAACGATACCCAGATATTAGTTTTAAGACAGTTCAGCAATAGAACAGTTAAACGTTGTTCACATGTATGGGAATTTTTTTGCACCATCTAAAACTAGAGTGAAAAAACTTTTAAATCAGTACATAACAAACCAAACTGGTGGAACCAAAACAAGGTTCGACTTGTCGGAATGCTATCAAAGTTTTTACATCAAAAGTTCACATGAGTAAACAATCAATGAAATCCCCTCATTAAATAGTCAAAACTACAACATACCACAAACACACTGCAAAGGATTCAGAATGATTAAAAGTTACTGGCCAAATTTCATACTGAATATTTCAATAATTCAGGTTTGCCCCAATCAAATTTTCATTTGTAACCACAAGTCAAAATAATTCTCTCTATAATTTTAAACCCACAAAATACCCACACAAACTGCCAAAGTTCAAAATGAATGGCATTATTTATGAAATTTACTGTAAGTACCATGTCAAAGGCCAAAGTGCTATTACATTAATACAGATACATTGTTTCTCCCTAAATCTTCACACTTGACAAAATCAACAGTTTTACCAACCTCAAGTAACCACTTTCGATTCTGCAGGGGCTGGACGTTCCCCACTTTATCCTTGAGGATGTTCTAAGCATTTATCCTCCCAAGGCTTGTACAAAATTTCTAAACTTACTTGGAAGGAAAATCAAACTAATAAAAACTTTGTCAATCAAAGAGTAAGTTCAACACCTTATTTAATCATTCCGGCTGATATATCTTATTCAAGAAGCGAACCTTGTTCCATTTAGAATATTGTGAGGAATTGGACTTGAATCTTTAAATATATGTATATATTATCAAACAAAACCATTTTGTTTCTTTACTGCTTTCCATTGACTTTACTATACTAAATTAATACTTTCATATCTATTTTGTTCTAAACTTAGCCCACAGCATTCCCAAACTGTTCCCAATAAGCAAAGAAGAAGAATAACCAGGAAAATTTAAACTTCAAAAGATCCCTAGTTATGGAAATTAAGCATCAATGAATTTTCGCAACTTGACAGCCGGAATCATTAAATTTATAGTTTATACAATCAACAGAACTTTTATTGGAAGATCAAAACTGATGCTATATTTCAAAAGTAAAAAAAGTATTCTTCTAATCGAAGGTCAAACATGATGCTTCAGATTGCTCACTATAGACTAATTCTTACTGAATATAATGTCTTATAATAGTATAAGGGCAATACTTAATCAGAAGAGAATAAGATATATATTCCATATTGGTTACGTCAAATGTCCCAACCTTCCCAATTTTTGACATATTAAACTAACAATGACTGTCAGTAGTACAAGTACAAGAAATATGTATAAAAAATAAGACACATGATTGCCTAGGAAACCGAAAAGTAGAAACAGTTACACCCACCTTACAAGGCTACAATGCAGCATATTTTATTTCAAAAACCCATATATGTCTGGGGGGGTTTACATACCCTGTGTTAGCATAATTGAAAACATCTTAACGGGTGAGTCAACAAGAGGGGAAAAAAACTCAATCCCATCAGGCTCATCCCTTGCATAGTTGCCCCATTTACCTTTAATCATTATTTTAAGATTGTATTGAGTGTAGTAACTTTGATTTTGCTGAGGGGTAAGGAGAAAAAGTAAAGCTGGACTACAAAGAGTTTATGGGAGCCACATAGATAAGTTTCTTTAATTCTATCCTCTAGTCACAAAGGTTCAAAAATTTCAGGTAGAACACTAACAAGCATTGCCCATTCCCGAATGGCATTATGTGTTTCCCAACTGAGCAAACTTTTGCACCTTTTGCTTTTGCTGGGTGAACCCTATGTTATAAGTGAGATTGCACCTATTGCTACAATGTCAGCCTCTAAAATAATTCTGCAGTTGAGTTACAAGGTTTAAAGGAAAAAAAAAACTACAAACTTTTGCATATTAATATATGAAGTATGATAGGAAAGCATGACAAATTTTGAAGAATCAAGCAAGCCATCAGCCCATAACTTTGATTTTCAGATCAGGAACTGATTGAATGCACATGAACACCACCAACAAAGCATGAGCAACGCAAAAATAAGTTGAACAGAAAGTCTGGTCTTGAAATTATAGGATTTGGACGTTACAACAGTAAAAGAGATATTTTAGTTACAGGGTCTTTTTCAGGGGAACTTGACAGCCAAGTTTCTCAATATCAATAGTCAACCCTTTTTCCTCTCCACTTAATGTAAGGGTCAATACAAGCAACCATCAGAAACAGTAAACCATTTAAGTTCATAATACCTTTTGGAGTTGCCATTGGGATTACTCTTTCATGGTAGAAAACAATTCCAACTTGATACACCACCTATACAGTGAGTCAAATTAAATTAGATAAAAGTTAGCTAACTGGTGATGGGAACTATTGATGGAAACACCAGATTATGCCAAATGAAGTTACAGAAACGACTCTTTTTATACTTTGAAGCCTATATGCTCATATTATAACATGTTGATAGCCACAAACAAAAGGAGGTGCCTAAGAGCAACTTATGGGTCTTATGTATATTCACGTTATGTTTACTTTTCCTAAGAACATTATGATAAAAATTGTAGATAAAAGCACGTGGATATGGAGAAGTAATATGGGATCCCATCATTGAATTAAACATGAATGCTACAGAAAGACATGCAGAACTTTCACACTGAGTTAAAAAAAGGACAGTTAACTTTGGCTAAAGAAAACTTTGGTTTTGAGTCCTTGCCATTGCTTTGACTGCTTTTAGGAAGCCCCACTGGTAAATTTCTTAAGAATATTTTTTGCATTATTTGCTTTTGTTCTGCAATATCAAATTCCAAGCATGGTTTTATTTTACAAATTTCAAACTTTCATTTATGTTCATGTGTATACTGGGTCATAAGGTTTCCATCAGTTAGTATTCTCTGTAAAAATAGACATTACTCCCATCTTCACAGGAAGGGTTTTCTTAGGCCATGCAACCCATGCATAGATAAGATAGTCAGAACTTTATTGCGCAGTGGAAACAAATTATGAATAAAAAATAGTAAAAAGATTCCAGCCCTTTTTAATTCTCCTTAAAGACAGTGTTAGAAAAATGCGCAAGGCCCACACTAAGGCTATAAGGGTCTTAAGAGGCCTAAGCGCAAAGGGCGCGCGCTTCATCGAGTGGAGGCGCACTCCTTAGATTAAGAAACATTTTTTCCACTCATGCATACATAAACTCGTTAAATTCAAATCATCAAAAGATTCTAAAAATATCACCATTCCTTTTAATATTCTACCCAACAAAGCATATTTGTCATTTATTAATTAATCTTTTATTCCTCATCTAAGCAAACAAAACCACTTATCGTTTTTAACACAAAAGATCTTATTTTTTCCTTTTCTTTTGTTTGTTATCTTATTTTATTTCTTTAACTAGTTCTTAGCCCATTGTTAAAGATATTAAACCAACCCAAAGAACATGGCACCATGTCATACAAAATACATTTCAAACAAGGCGCAAAAAAAGCAAACATGGCGCATTTTTAGTTGCCTTGTGTGTTCATGAGCCTTTAAACACGCCTATCGGAAAAGTGCATCGCCTAGAGTAAATTAATGCCTAACCCCCTTGTGCCATTGGGCCTCAGCCTAGGCGCGCCTAAGGCGCGCTTTTTAAACCTGCCTAAAAAAATATATCTCACTTTATTTTTTGTTGTCTCATATTAAACAAAACAAATTTTGCCTAAAACAGAAAATATTATTGCTGCATGGCGAATGTGTTTCGTGTTTCAATTTTCCTTACATTCAGCCATACGACCAGAAGAATTGCCATTAAGTCATTTCCACCATATTACCATGAATTATTATCAATGCCAGTGTTTTACCTTTCCCTCTAATTGATGCCTTTTATACTTCATTTTGCATCAATGTGTAGTCTAAAAGGAGATGAACAAATTCAAAGTCCAAAAGTAAACAATTATGCAAATATATAAAAATAATTGGATGTATACACATGGGGTTGATGACAAGGAACAACCGGCACATATGCCTTGTGTGGCACGTGCCTCTGCCTCACTATGCTTGATGTGGGCACGTTGCCTTGCCTACTATGCTCACATGTGTGGGCACGTTGCCTGCCTTCACTATGCCTTGTGTTGGACATTGCCTTGGCCTCACTATGCCTCCTGTCTGTGGGCACTTGGCCTTGCCTCACTAGCTTGATTGTCGGGCACATTGGCCTTGCCTCACCGTGCCTTGTGTGGGCAACGTTGCCGTATGCCTCACCTTGCCTTGTTGGGCACGTTGCCTTTCGGCCTCACCGTGCCTTGTTGGGCACGTTTTGCCTGTGCCTCCACCGTGCCTTGTGTGGGCACGTTTTGCCTTGCTCACTGTGCCTTGTTGTGGGCACTACTGCCTCTGCCCTCACCGTGCCTTGTGTGGCACGTTGCCTTGCCTCACTGTGCCTTGTGTGGGGCACTTGCCTTCCTCACCGTGCTTGTGTGGGCACGTTGCTTGCCTCACCGCTCCACCGTTGCCTTTGTTGGGCACGTTGGCCTTGCCTCACCGCCTCACCGTTGCCTTTGTGTGGCACGTTTGCCTTGCCTCACGATTTGCCTTGTGTGCGCACCTTGGCCGTTGCCTCACCGTGCCTTGTGTGGGCACGTTGCCTTGCCTCCACTGTTTGCCTTGTGTGGGGGCACTAATGCCTTGCCTCACCGTGCTTTGTTGTGGGCACGTTGGCTTGCCTCAACCGCCTCACCGTGCCTTGTGTGGGCACGTTGGCCTATGCCTCGACGATTTGCCTTGTAGTGGCAACTTGCCTTGCCTCACGTTTTGCCCTTTGTGTGTGGGCACCTTGCCTGCCTCAACTGTGCCTTGTGTGGGCACGTTGCCATTGCCTCACTGTGCCTCGTGTGGCGACGTTTTGCCCTTGCCTCACTATTGCCTCGTGTGGGCACGTTGCTTGGCCTCACTGTGCCCTCGTGTTGGGCACTATTGCCTTGCCTCACTTGCCTTGTGTGGGGCACGATGCCTTGCCCTTCACTGTTGCCTTGTGTGGGCACGATGCCTTGCCTTGGCCGTGCCTTGTGTGGGGCATTCCTTGCCTTTGCCTTGTTGTGGGCAGCGTTGCCTTGCCTTGGCCTTGTGTGGGCACATAGAGCAAGGCACACACATGTTTCTTTGTAAGGCCTCGTTGTCCATTTTATAGTAGAATTTTAAGTTGTGTGGATTGGGGGGAGGACGAATCGAAGCGGACAGTAGGGGGCTGAATCTCAGTGGTGGATCGGATCAAGTGGCCACTCTCCACTTACAATTACCCCGTCGCGTTATTTAAGTCTGTCCTGCAAAAGGATTCAACCCACGCCTCGGTTAGGAATTGGACTTCAAGGCGGCCCCACGGCGCATCCACCGTTGATGGCTTAGCCTACGACACGTGCCACTTGGGGCGAAAGGCCCCTACTTGTAGGACGGCAATTCGGGCGCTGGGCGCATGCAGTCGCTTTCTAGGCCCGGATCTGACTTAAGGAGGCGTTCAGTCATAATCCAGCGCACGTAGCTTCGCGCCACTGGGCTTTTCAACCAAGCGCGTTGACATTGTGCGATCAACGGGTTCCTCTCGTACTAGTTGAATTACCATCGCCCGACACTGTCATCAGATAGGGAAACTAACTGTCTCCACGACGGTCTAAACCAAGCTCACGGTTCCTATTGGTGGCTCCCGTGACAATCCAACACTTGGTGGGAATTCTGCTTCACAATTGATAGGAGAGCGACATCGCACAGGATCAAAAAGAACGTCGCTATGAACGCTTGGCTGCCACAAGCCAGTTTTCCCTGTGTAACTTTTCTGGACACCTCTAGCTCAAAATTCAGAAGGTCTAAAGGATCGTTAGGCCACGCTTTCACAGGTTCGTATTCGTACTGAAAAATCAGAATCAACGAGCTTTTACCCTTCTGTTCCACACGAGAATTTTCATGTTCTCGTTAGGCTCATCTTAGGACACCTGCGTTATCTTTAACAGATGTTGCCGCCCCAGAAACTTTCCCCACCTGACAATGTCCTCCACCCGGATCGGCCCGCAAAGCGAGCCTTGATCTAAAGAGGGGCAGTGCCCGTTCCGATTCAATGGAAGTAAGTAAAATACGAAAAGGTAGTGTATATTCACTTGCGCCAAGCTACCCCAACTTATCCTTACACCTCTCAAGTCATTCACAAGTCGGACTAGAGTCAAGCTCGAAACAGGGTCTTCTTTTCTCCCCGCTATATCTGCCAGCCCGTTCCCTGGCTTGTTGCGTTTCGCTGGATAGTAAGAAAGGGACAGTGGAACTCGTTAATCCATTCAGGCGCGTCACTAGATTAGATGACGAGGCATTTTGGCTCCTTAAGAGAGCATAGTTACTCCGCGTTTACCCGCGCTGTGGTTTGAATTTCTTCACTTTGACATTCAGAGCCAACTGGGCAGAATCACATTCGTTAACATCCGCTAAGGACCCATCGCAATGCTTTTGTTTTACATTAAAACAGTCGGATTTCCCTTGTGTCAC
This sequence comes from Bassia scoparia, assembly GCA_008642245.1. Lineage (NCBI taxonomy): Eukaryota > Viridiplantae > Streptophyta > Magnoliopsida > Caryophyllales > Amaranthaceae > Bassia > Bassia scoparia. The sequence continues at coordinate 4,336 of SNQN01010777.1, read as the reverse complement.
GTTACCAAGTTCTGAAGTGCTTTCGACGCCCGGGAAGGCCCCGAGAGGCCGTTTCCCAATTCCGTCCCCCGACCGGCACGCCTGGCGGACCCGCTCTCGCCGCGCGCGGAGGCAGCTCGAGAGTCCACGACAGGCGCGAATGGGTTCGGACTGGGACCCCCGTGGCCCAGCCCTCAGAGCACTCCTTTTCCCGAAAGTTACGGAATCCATTTTGCCGATTCCTTGCGTACATGTTTTCCATTCGACCAGAGGCTGTCACCTTGGAGACCCATGATGCAGGTTATGAGTACGACGGCAGTGGTCGGCACTCGGTCCTCCGGATTTCAAGGGGCCGCCGGGGGCGCAACCGGACAACCACGCAACGTTACGGGGCTCTTTCAACCGCGGGAAAACCCTACTCCGCTGAGCCGTTTCCAGGGGTGGGCCAGGTTGTTTAAACAGAAAAGATTAAACTCTTTCCCGAGAGCCCCCGCGACGTCTCCGGACTCCTCAACCGTTGCCGTCAACCGCCACGGTCCCGGTTCAGGAATTTTAACCCGATTCCCTTTTCGAACTCGGCGGAAACGCGGCTAATCGACGGGCTTTTCCCCCGCTTCTTAGGATTCGCCACTAACCCATGTTGCAAGTGCCGTTTCACATGGAAACCGTTCCCTCTTCGAGGCCTTCAAGTTCTCATTTTTGAATATTGCTACTACCACCAGATCTTTCGCACCAACGGTCCCGTCCGGAAAAACCCTGGCTCACGGCACAGGTTCTACAGCACCGCTGCCCCTCCTTACTCATCGGGGCTTGGCACGTGCCCCGACGGCCGGGTTATAGGTCGCGGCGCTCAGCGCCATCATATTCGGGGCTAGTTGATTCGGCAGGTGAGTTGTTACCAACACTCCTTAAGCGGGATTCTCGACTTGCCCATGACCCACACCGTCCTGCTGGTACTTAAATCGACCAACCAACCCTTTGTAGGGATCTAGTGTGTAGCGCGCAGTTGGGCACCGTAACCAGGCTTCCTGGTTTCATCCCGCATCGCAGTTCTGCCTTACCAAAAAATGGCCCATTGGAGCTTCTCGATTCCGTGGCACGGCTCAATCAAAGCAGCCGCGCCATCCTAACCTATTTAAAGTTTGAGAATAGGTCGAGGCATCGCCCCGATGCCTCTAAATCATTGGCTTTACTGATAGAACTCGCTATGAGCTCCCAGCTATCCGAGGAACTTCGGAGGGAACCAAGCTACTAGACGGTTCGATTAGTCTTCGGGCCCCTTACCCAAGTCAGTGACGAACGATTTGCAACGTCAGTTATCGCTTCGGGCCTCCACCAGAGTTTCTCGGGCTTTCGCCCCGCTCAGGCTAGTCACCATCTTTTCGGGTCCCGACAAAGTATGCTCTCCACTCCGAACCCCTTTCTCAGAGATCAAGGCGTCGGCGGTGCAACCCACAAGGGGATTCCCGCCAGTCAGCTTCCTTGCGCCGTACGGAGTTTACTAGCCCGCTTGATCGCCACAACATTGTTCAGAACTCCTTGGTCGTCTTGTTTCAAGACGGCCGAATTTGGGCCCGCAGGCCGACGCCTTGGAGGCGCAGGTGCGGAAAGCACGCCTGGACGGCTGCGGCGCTGCTTACCCACAATCGACGAGGACCGAACCGCTCCCGGAGACCGGGGTTCAGCCGCCCTTTCCCAATCCGCGCTCGGTCCGCGCCCGAAGCCGATCGGCGACCGGTTTTTGACCGTTCCACATCCGGACCGGGGCGCATCGCCGGCCCCATCGCTTCCCTCCCGACAATTTCAAGCACTCTTTGGACTCTCTTTTCAAAAGTCCTTTTTCATCTTTCCCTCGCGTAACTGTCGCTATCGGTCTCGCCAATTTAGCCTTGGACGGAATTTACCGCCCGCTTTTGAGGCTGCATCCAAAACAAACCCAGACTCTGGTCGCAAGCGCCTCGTTGGTGCGACAGGGTCGGCACGACGGGACTCTCACCCTCCTCTGGCACCCATTTCCAGGGGACTTGGGCCCGGTCCGTCAGAGGACGCTTCTCCAGGACTACAATTTCGGACAGCGAAAGCCGCCCGATTTTAACGCTCGGCTTTTCGGTTCGCTCGCCGGTTACTAGGGGAAATCCTGTAAGTTTCTTTTCCTCCGTTTATTGATATGCTTTAACTCAGCGGGTAACCGCCGCCTGGACCTGGTCGCAAACGTTGTTTCCAATTGGAAACAACTCAGGGTCCTACCGAGCCCACAATTGTCAAAGTAATGCACGACACAAGATTGCATTCCGAGGGCCAGGCCTTTGTCTACACCAATTTTGCCGCAGCAGTGCATAACTTGCAGGGCTGCCTTTTTGTAGGGCCAACCACGCCCGTTTAGGCCGGGAAAGCCATCCTCCTCCCTTCCCACACGAGGTGGGTAGGGGGGGAGACGCGATTGGTGACGCCCAGGAAGGACGTGCCCTCGACCCGAAATGTTTCGGGCGCCAACTTTGCGTTTCAAAAGGATGATGGTTCACGGGATTCTGCAATTCACACCATAGTATCGGCATTTCGCTACGTTCTTCATCGATGCGAGAGCCGAGATAATCCGTTGCCCGAGAGTCGTCTTTAGTATTAAACTGGGAACCACGCTGGCATCCCTCCACACCGGTAACCGAGGCAAGGTATGCAAGCGCACCATGATTCATGTTCCTTGGCACTCGAAGTGCGGGTGTTCGTTATTGTGCCCGAGGGACACACCAAAGGCATGCCCCCAAGCCATGGGAAGGGCGGGCTCAACACCAGTCAAAAAGCCATCACCCACCCCAGGCCATGTTAAACTGTTCGCTAATCAATCTGCTGTGCAGGGTTCTCCGACAATGATCCTTCCGCCAAGGTTCACCTACGGAAACCTTGTTACGAAACTCTCCTTCCTCTAAATGATAAGGTCAGTGAACTTCTCGCGACATTACGGTCCAGCGCGGCGGCGGAACCGCCACTGCTTCGCCGCGATACCGAACACTATTCACCGGACCATTCAATCCAGGGTTCTAGGTACGCGTCATTGGTACAACTATCAAAAGGCATAAGGGATTCATCGGGTCCTGGTGTTTACATTAACAATAAATACTAAAACCTTGCTTGTGTTTAGCAATTTGAGTAGAATTGTCAAGGCTAAGACGAGTTTGCAAGTGAGTTACGATCATTTTGTGTCAAGTCAACGCGAGTGAATATCGTATCATACTTGCGTCATCTTTGAGCTAGAATTTCACATCGCTTTATGTAAGGTAATCCAATTTATCCTAATGTGCCAACAAAATGACCCTCGTAAATTATCGCTCGAAAATCTCACCTTTAATGAAAGGTTCTCAAAGATTACCCCGGACTCTTTTGAAAAGCTTTATGGACTAACGGTCAACCTCTTTATAGGACTCGCACTTGGAATAAACCGTATCAGTTGTTATAACGATGGCATCGTCAATACGCACGAGGACCGTCCAGAACATCTCAAGGGTGCATCACCCAAGATCCTTCTATGGGTTATTTAGGCGAGTCCCTTGCTCAAACACCGTACAAAACATTACTACCAATCTCCTTAAAGTTTAGGGTACCCGTTACACATGTTGCTCAATTTAGTCTACACACTACTAAGAACCTGAAAGTCTGCACTGGAACGAGTGGTCAATTACCAATCCGCATAGTCTAGTTAGCAGGCTGAAAAAATGAATTTTGCAATGAGAGGTCCGGATTCAGTTCAGGCCTGCGTATTCACGGATAAGCCCAGAGACAGAGATCACCCGCTTGCGTTACAGGATCCGATTCTACCATTCCTAACCCGAACCACAACTAAAGCTAAGCACGTTCATATGCACGCGAACGTCTTACCCGAGGGCTAGATAACGAATAGAGATGCTCTCGAGCGTCTGTCAATCACTCAACGACGTATGTCTGGGCGGAAGTATCTCGGTAAGTCTTGTTGGCGCGCCCGTTAGAGTAATAGAGCGTTCTCCATTAAGGAGCATCAGCCGCAGGCTCCCACTCCTGGTGGTGCCCTTCCGCAATTCCTTTAAAGTTTCAGCCGTTGCGACCCATACGTCCCCCGGAAACCCCAAAAAACCTTTGATTTCTCATAAAGGTGCCGTGGCGACTTCGCCCCTTACTCGACAACACTACCCCAAGCCACCCACGTGCGGGGGCGTTCTCGTAAGATTATGCTAAGAGCCCATCCCCGCACGAAGCATCCCTCGATGCTGGTCAGTACCAAAGCCGCGCGGCCGCTATACACTGAGGCGCGCCCACGTCCTACAATACAAAGTAATTGTTGGGGAAATTTTTAACTAAGCAGGACTCATTGTAAATCGATTATTAGCTT
>SNQN01010776.1:0-20859 GCA_008642245.1 Bassia scoparia | reverse complement strand
AATCACATAAAATAGGCCTCCACTCATACACAATCTCCTGAGAAACAACCAATCCTTTCTCATTTTCAAAAGTAATAGTGTTAGGCAACTGAGCATCCAATTCAACTTCAACAAGAAACCGAGCATAACCAATCRGATCCCTTTGAAGAGTAGCTTGGTCCGCTTTCACAGGCTTACCCACCAATCCGACCAACTTAGACAAACAATCGAAACCCCAATATTTAACAGGAAGCTTAGGTAATCGAATCCAAGTAGTAACCGTGGTCACATCTGGCTTAGAAAAGTCCTTATCAACCTCCCATTACTCCACCAACASTGGTTTCCGATCAAACATGAGGTGTCTTATAACACGAGCCTTTGCATGAGCCTCATGAGTTAAAAAACACACAATAAACACCCCTTTCCGCACAAAAATCACCTTATCCACCACATCCTTACCCCAAATACGACGAGCAACCCCATCAAACACCTTCAGGTGAGGGTTCCCACCAAGAACAAAACAAACAACAACCAAATTCCAGTAAGCCAACTCGTCCTCAACATCAGCCAAGTTCAATTTCAACATGGGTACAACATCATCCTTAGTACAGGGCAAAGCAGAGGTCACAGCAGCAAGATTAGGGGAATGCAAATGTCCAGTCAAATTCATATCACAAGTCACAGCAGTWGGGGGGTTAGGAGAATTACCATTAGCAACTTGGGGCCGCACAATCACCCCCGAATCCAACACCGAAGGTAGCGGACCACCACGGCTCGACGACTCAGGCTTGTCTCCCACCGAGTTCAGCACCGACATCCACTCATTGAGTTGCGATTTCATCCGGGAACCCTCCACTAATTCATTGAGCAAAGCTTTGGGCGATAAAATCCGGTCATCATCTAGCACAATGTCACCAATCACCAAATCCTCAGCCACAATACGACTCACCTTCTAATTAGGATGCGAATCAGCCTTGCCATTTCCCCCATTCAAGGGTTTCCTCCCTTTCTTCCTTGCCATAGCGCCCAAAAATGGGAGAAGAGAGGAAAGAGAAACAACKTAGAGATGGAGAAACCCAGCCGCCACCCTCGCCGAGCAGTCGCAGCGGCGGCGAACCTGACTTGGGAGCCTCAACCTTCGACGCAAGCCACAACCCAGAAACCCAACAACCCAGAAAATCTCGAGAAAGAGAGAGAGAATTTCGAGCGTCCGTTGTATTTTAATACGTTATAATGTACATTTGTATCATATACTTATATCTTATATGTGTGTGTTATTATGTACTTTTGAATGATAATGTGTATTTTAATAACGTTAAATGTACTTTTTTATCCGTATACTTATATCTTATATCATAAACTTATATTTAATACTTGTATTTGATAGTATGTACTTCTAAATGATATTGTATATTTAATATGATACAATATATTTCTGTATCGTATACTTATTTTTATACTTGTGTGTTTATATATATACTACTAAACGATATTGGTGTTTAATATGTTTATAATATATTTCAATATCATATACTTATATCTTATACTCGTGTGTGTTATTATATATCTTTAATACGATATAAGTCTTTGTGAATGATATTGTTCTTTAATATATATAATGTATTTTTTGAATCATATAATATAACTATATAATGCATCGTGAATGATATTATGTACTTTACTATTAATATAATGTTTCTTGTGTATTATTTTTACAAGATAGAGTGCACTTTTGCAAAATATACATAATTAAGAGGAATGAAAATAAAAAAAATAAGTTTAGAGTGATTAAAAATAAATCGAATTTTATCTTCTATTTATTTAACAGTAATAGAATTAAGATGAAAGAAACACTACTGTGCACAAGTAGGAGATGAATGAAAATTACTGTAGTTTGCGAGTTGCGACACTTCGATGATGAAGCAACAGAAAGAGAGAAATTGAGATGAAGAATTGTCATTTTGTTTGGATTTTACTGTGGACCGTATAGTTTTGATATATAGTGGTTGAGTGATGACACATATAGTTTTGAATATGTTCCAAGTCACGTGATTTTGTTTGGGTCCACAATAAATTTATTGTGGTCCGAATTCATTTAAGTATTGTATTGACAACGTTAATGTAGAAGTTGCGGGAATTTAATGATAAAAAGAGTATTTCTTACATCACATGAGGCAAAACAACTTTATATATCGTGACGATTCAACTTAATTTGTGCTCATATTATGTTAAGAAAACATGGAAATAATCATGATTTTTTCTTTCAATAATTTATTACCAAATCAATTTTTATAAAAAAATATTTCACATTATTATTCACACTAGCCATAATGTACCTTCCATATGTTTATTTCATTTCTTTAAAGCACAATTGGTGTTTCTCAAGAATCTCTTTTCACCTCAAACCTAACAGCTAAAATTTGAACAAAATCAACAAATACAAGAAATTATCAAATCCCAAACTTGCTAAAATGCCAATATATTATAATAAAAATACCAATAAACCATGAAGATAAAAACCTACAAAACAAAAAATTAATCAATTTTCAATAATTATTTTTCCTTCTCATTGCATTTCACCATTACAATGCAAATTCTCTTACCACATCAGAGCCTCAACACCAAACCCCACTTCTAACCTCCTAAAATTCACCCAAAATTGAACCATTTTCAATAAACCCACAATTTTGACACCATAAAAACAAATCCAACACAACCCAATTCAAATGGCGCCTTTTAGTCAGCCCAGAAGCTTTTCATTCAAAGCTCAGTTCATCGGACCGCCGCCTTTCTCGCCGGAAAATACGCCGGAGAGATGAAGTTCAAATTGAAAAAGTACAAAACAATGGATGAAATACTGAGCAGAGCCAAATTTGCCGTCGTCGAAAAGGATGATTATTCGGATGTCAATTGTGAGGAATGTGGGTCGGGTGAAGATGAAGGGGAGTTGTTATTATGTGATAAATGTGACAAAGGGTTTCATATGGTTGTGTCGACCCGTTGTTGCTCGGGTCCAATCGGATCCTGGTTTGCCCGACTTGCTCTGGTCATCCTCGTGTCAGAAGTAGGGGACTTTCTTCCATTTTATTTTCTTGGGTTATGTTTTTTTTTTATTTTGATCATGCATGTTTTTATTTTTGATTTAATGATGATTATTTTTTGGTAGGTTTGTCGCAGAAGAAGATTATCGACTTCTTTAGAATTCAGAAGTGTAATAAGGGTGGAATTACAAGTACAATTCAGAAGGTAATGGTTATGTCACTGCATTTTGTTTGCTTATTTTTTTGATATTTTAAATATATATTCATTATTAAAAGAAAACAATTGATTTATTAATTTTTTTTTGGATTTTAATTATTTATTGGTTTTTATGGTGAAGGTAACAAATTTGAAGTTGCACATTGCACGCGATATCAGGATGAATTTTACTTGATAACTATGTTTAAGAATTACATCATTATCATTATATCAAATAGTAGAGTAAGAAACCACTAAAAGGACCACTTGAAAAAATAACATTATTAATTGGGATGTCAAACAAACATGAAATATGAAAGAGTAAAACTTTAGCAAGAGTTTTGATTGATGTGTGAGTGTAAGAATTTTGAGTATTGATTTATCATATCAAGACTAAAGAACAAATTTTAGAAATGGATTCTTTTTAAATCGATGAAAGCAAGAGTTCTTGTGGTGTTCGATCAAGATGAAGAAAGCATCATGAGTAACAATTACAAGAAGTCTTTTAGATTTTCGAATTTTGTCAAGATTTTAGTGAATTTAAGTGGACCCTAACTTAAGTCTCAAAAACGGGGGAGCCTAGGGCTATATAGTTACGGAAGTGAGCTTGCGTGTCACAAATGCTTTTGAGGATATGCACTTGAAAATCATGTGCATGAAAGTTGATGATGGTATCAATTACTTTGGAGATCATTAATAGATAGGTCAAAATACTTCGATGCACAATTATCCAAATAACGATGATTTGTTTGTGGGATAGACATGGAATCTATATATAGTATTGATGGCATGTTTCACCCTATGATCGTTACGTATGAGCGATTCATGTCACGTGATGCTATAACATGAATGTCCTTTACTTGCATTAATGATCTTGTCATTAGCTTTGTCTAAAAAAAACCGGTGGTTAGTGTGTAGAAGAAGGGCTAATCGATAGGTAATAACTATTTGTGGGAGAGATTTATAGGATTGTGATGATAGAGATGGGAAGCGCAATAAAATTTTCAACATTGAATGAATGAACTCAACTACTAAACAATGAGAATCAACATTTCCTTAAAAAAAATGTCACTTAAGAAAATATGAAAATTTTGATGGTTGTTTGTATAAGATAAGTTTGATTATTTTGTAAGTACTACTCCGTATATGGTTACTCATTAAACGAAGAAATAAATTGTGGGCATGGATTTCTTTGAGGTCACAATGATGTGAGTAAGGGCCGTTCTATTTTACTTATATTAAATTATTTGAACTAATTAGAACTTATTGATCTTAACTAAGCTTATTTGAATTCCTTATCTAAAGTAGTTAAGTTAAGAATTTACTAAAGCTTGTTTTTGCTGAGGTTGCGTAGATTTACCTTATATAGTTATATTAATTGAAATTTTCAATAACAAAATCTTGTATAGAGAACTTTGTTTACCATCTATATATTACTTTGTCACCTTTTTCTATCTCATGAATCYTGTGTCGACTTTCTTTTATCATTAGTTGAATTGAGGAAGAAGTGTAATTAGTAAGTTTCTAATCGATTGGCCTCAATTGGAGAGTGTTTGGTTTGGTAGTGTAATTTCAGAAAATGATCTTAGCAGTTTGCTTGGTAGTCGTAATTATTTAATTTACATAATTTGAATTAATCATGGGAGCATAGAATTAGTTGGGTTTTCTTGCTTTAGATCAATGATTCGATCTCTCCCAGGAATCTTCCGGTTGGRTAAATTCATGTTCATGAATGGGGAAGATTATTAAGAGGTAGAGGAACTTATATGAGTTAAGGCTAGGCTGCTTCTTCCTAGACCTTCCAACTCTCTGCAAATAAAAGAAATTGAMCTGACTACTACTTCTTAGTCCATGTAAAGRTGATCTCTTCATAATACGTACTTTTCAAAATCGGAAGCTTACAYCCTAACTTAACATGAATTCTTGAAATTGTTATGCTTTTTCTGAGTTTCAGACAGAGGGATTATTTAGAAGGTTATGTTTTTAAAAAATTTATTAGATATCTTGATATTTCTAGTTCCTTAAAAATTTATAACATTGAAGTAGGAAGTAGGACATTATACAGGTTGAAAGCTTTTATTTTGCATAGGAGACAAATAATACCAGCATTGGTCAGAAAATTTTTGGAAACTAATCATAATTGTTCTTCACCCTAGTTACACTCTCCAGCCTTCCTCAAAATATCTTTCTGCCAATCTGCCCCATAGTATAAAAGATCTTTTATTTATCATGTAAGATCTTAAATTTATACTAAGAACTTTTAATTATATTGACCTAACTGTTCATTCTTTCTTGTTTAAGGATTTAAGTATAACTAGTTCTATGATGAGGTCATGAGGATCTCTACTATACTCTCGCAACTGTGCGTGAGAGATTGTTCTGTATTAATTTTTTCTTAATGTTGTTTCTTCTTAATACTTGACCTTTGTTTTGGCATATGCTTGATCTTTGACAATACAATACTGCATATCTGATTGATTTTCTTCGTATCAATCAGATTTACCTCATGCATGATCTCTCATATAACTCCCTTTGTTAGTTGTAGTTTGCTAACTTTGCCTTTTGAAGTCAAACTAGTAAATTTTCTCTAGTATACCTATCTAAAATTTATCTTGGGTTCTTGTTAAGATTTAATTGACTATGTGTTCTTAGGGAGTTAGGGTACCAACTTCATATTATTTTAACTAATACTGCACAAGTAATTGAGGATATTGATAGTCAAAGATTGGCTTGTAGAGGTGCAAAATAAGCAATGGAGGATTATTAGTCACCCTATTTTTTTCTGTAACATTTGTAACTTATAAGGATTGCCTGGTGTATTCCTGTGTCTTAGAGTATCTTCACTCTTTACCATCTTTATTTATAAAGTTAGTTTGGCCATTTCTTCATTACTCAAGTAGACTAAGARAAGGGWAAACATTAGCCTCTATAAAGTTACAGCTTTCTTGCTGTATCATTTTGCAGGTTTCTTCACCCTTAAGTGAGTTCAATGATAGATCTCAGCTTTCCAACTTTAAAACCTTAGCTGCAATCTAAGTATGATTGTTTTTGGTTTTAAGTTTCATTTCCACAGCTCTTACCAATCAAAGAAATTTTCCTCTTTATTAATTATCTTGCCATACCATSAGACCAATAAAAATATGAAATTTTGTATACCCATTATTCAACATGTTGATGTAGTGRTGACAGSCTGTCCTGACATGCCTCTCTTAAGAATAAAGTTAAGACTTCAGGTACTGCAGAGGTGGTTAGTTGGCAACTGATTTACAACCAGTATGGAGATCAATTAGAAGTAGATATTATCACCTCGCCCTAGTTTTGATGGATACAATTGTACCACCTCCCTCAATTCCGTTTTGATATTGGTCTAAGTTGAGTCTGTGTAAGAGATTCTGGTCATCATTTGAAAGTTATCCATTTCCTCATTCAGCCTGGAAACCCTTACAGGGAACATCTTTTGTTTRGCAACAGAATCTMTAGRTTAGTTGCATTKGTCTTTTTCTCTCTTTTGCTTTATAAAAGGAAGCATAGATTATTCTCAGTTATTAATTATGCTAGATATGCCTACTTTCACCATGAAGATTCTTGATTAGTAGACATTAATGATTTAGAGTTTTAGGCATAGTGGTGCACTGGTTCAGAAACGACAAGGAGGAACCTAAGATTTTGTCTGTGATTGGTTTTTGAATTGCTGGAAAGGTATTCACCACTAGGTACAGTGCTAATTATGTTGCAAAAGAACATCCAACTGTCTTTATTTCTTAGATTCCAAGCCTTGATTGAGGAAAGGAGGTTACTCTCATTGCAGTTTCAGGGAATATATACTTCGTATTTTATAAAACTATGAAGATCGTCAGATTGCTAATAGCTTTTATCAAGTCAATATGAACTTAATGCTTCCCTTTATGAATTTTCTTTGCTGCTTTATGCACATGAATCTAATTATGCTGACCTTTTGCATTAGCTTGATGTAGTTAGATCTCTGAAGTACACTTCACTGAAGATATAACTAATGGGTTTGTTTTTTGAGAGAGGACATAGAAGTTATTCTAAATTTCTAACCCTAATTCTTAACAAGGTTAATCAGGTTTGGGTTAAAAATCTCCATATTGATGTATCTCTTTGAGGTTAAGAAAATACAGCCAAGCCATAGAATACCTTATTCTATTTGTACATGCATTTGGTATTTGCTATTTGATCAATACCTTATTCTATTCATCTGGTTTTTACCAAGCTGAATTTTTTTTTCTATGTACCTGTTCATTTTCATGTACTCCCTATGCATTATCTGACTCTCATTAAATATAAATCTGATTTTTACCAACCAAAACTGTTTTGTTAACCAGTTAAAGCTTTATTTCTAGATTTCTACTGATCATAACTGACTTTATACTAGTTTTACTGAATGAAGTTTAGTATATGTAGTTGATTTGAAGATAATATGGCCTAGATTTAAACTAATATTGTTAACTTGGTCGAATCTATAGACATTTAGCAGAAATTTGAACGACTTTGGATTGGGCTGTCGCCTATAAGTTATAACTCATCGTCTCAAATTGGATAAGATTTAAGAGTCCTTGTTTTTTTTTTAATGCTGTATGTTTTGAATTTTTCCTTACAAGTGAAGATCTTTGTTTGTGACCTGAATCCCTGAACAATCAGTTGAAGAAATTGTACCTTCAGGTGAAGCTTTGTTTCATCATCCTATGATGGGATTATATAACTTTACAACTTTGTTACCTGATAGGTATGCATTCTAGATAGGTTGTGGAGGAAAAGTAGTTATATTTAATAAATATGCAATTTCAATTCCCTGATTTAGTGTTTTAAGATAGGACCTCTTGTGTACTTTCTGATGTTTAATATATACTTATTAGAGGTAGTGTAGTTCACAGAAAATGGCACTTTCTTTTTTCATTGATGTTCCAGCTGAATTATCGAGTATGGTTGAAATTTGTATGGCTTGTAATATATTTCACATTTGTATCTCAATATGATCAATATTATGCGGGCTGGATTAAATTTTATAATTGTAATCATGGTGTATATATCTTTCTTTCTGATCATATATTACTCCTAGACTAAAGTAACTAAGCTCTACCTTAGATTCCAAGAAGCGTCGAAGACGCCCTGGGACATTGGTTTGTTATAAAAAGAAGAGGAGGAGATTGCTTCCATATGTTCCAACAGAAGATCCATCTCGAAGGTTGGATCAGATGCGTTCTCTTGCTACTGCTTTGACTTCTTTAAAGATGGAGTTCTGCAATGAACTGTTTTATTTGCCTGGGATGGCTCCAAGGTCAGCTAATCAAGCAAAATTTGAAGATGGAGGAATGCAGGTGTGAATTTCTTTTCCTATTTTATTGATCAGTTCCGTATTATATGATGACATTATCAATTTGTCATTTTATTTTGTTGTGTTTGAATTGTATTAGGTGCTGTCCAAAGAGGATCTTGAGACAGTAGAACATTGCAGAGAATTGCTCAAAAGAGGCGAATGCCCACCTTTATTGGTAGTTTATGACTCATGTGAAGGGTACTTGATCTTGAGCCGCATAGTGATGGTCATTATTATCGTTTAGAATCTTGATGTTTTTGTTGCACATACGCTGATGCAGGTTCACTGTTGAGGCTGATGCCCCAATAAAGGATATGACCTTCATAGCGGAATATGCCGGAGATGTGGATTTCATAAAGAATCGAGAGCGAGATGACTGTGATAGTCTGATGACCCTTCTTCTTGCAACAGATCCATCTAATAGCCTGGTCATTTGCCCTGACAAACGTGGAAATATCGCGCGCTTTGTCAGCGGCATAAATAATCATACCCCGTAAGCCCTTTTGATGTCATATAATCCCTTCTGCGTTATTTTTTTTGTAATTATCGTATCAAACTGCTTCTGCATTGTTGTTAAAACTGGGGTCATCGTGTGTGTGCAGTGAGGGTAAGAAGAAACAGAATCTCAAGTGTGTGAGGTATGACGTGAATGGTGAATGCTGTGTCCTACTAGTTGCCACCCGAGACATTGCCAAGGGAGAGAGGTTGTACTATGATTATAATGGGTACGAGCATGAATATCCAACTCAACATTTTATTTAAAACGCTGCTCAGAGGCTAACATAGTGACGCCGGTATCAATTGGAGGGTAATTCATTCATCAAGCTATTATTGATGCATAGGCAGCATTTTTTTTTACATTCCATAACTTCTTTCTGCGCCCTTTTTCCATTTTAAGCTAATGAAATCTGTCCCAGCCAAAAGTTTAGTTAGTTTCTAGGATAATTTAGAATTATAGAGCAGCCAAAATTGTTTTTTTTTTTATTATTTTTTAAAATAATTATTTTTTAGGGATTATCATTATGTTGGATGGTCTGGCTGGAACACAGTTTTAATGACCATCCTGATTTTGGACCACAGGAAAGAATGAAAATCATGAATTTTCTTCTTAATTTTCTCTGCTTCTATGCTTTCATTATGTTATTTGATGCTTTTTCTTTTGCTTGGTCATATCTTCCTTTATTAGCACTAGTGCAGTCATGAACAAGTTCAATGAACCAAACTTAGCACAACCCAACCTATCTAATAATGCCATCACAAGAGCACGAGTCAAAAACACACTTGTACGGAGTACAAGATACCACCAATCCTCCATAGTCTACCTTCACTTAGGATCAGGGGTTGGTGTAATATGTGTGTGTTTTGTTCGAAGCTAGGTTGATATTGCTGATTTGCTACGGAGTTCATGTAGGTCGTATTGTGACCATGACCTCAAAAGCTAGCCAAAGGGTTCAACACTCTGTTGACCTATAATAATTCAAGGGTGGTAGTCGTGGTACTGGTAACTGGATCTTAAAAATTCCCTCCACTTTRGAAATGTCGTTTTTTTCRCGCTTGATCCTCCTAGCCACAGGTGAACACTGCACATATCTGTGGTGCCAGGACTATGCATAGACAGTTTAGGCTTCAGCACTGTATTGACTTTGCTTGTTAGTTGTTATGAGAGTAACCTTGATATCCAGCTTAAAGGGTGTAAGAGTTCACCACACATTGTGTGAGATTGATCATTCTTCGTATACCTAAGCCAATTTTATAGCAATGTTATATAGAGTTGATAGAAAAGATCGAGTATATCCAACATTAACAAATTAAAGCTGCTAATGCAAAAAACCGCCCTGTTAAATAAATAATTGCAACATATTAATTTATTAAAACATACGAGTACAAATGAGGGCGGATTTCTATTTAGCTATGAAGGAAGTACACCTTTCGTTTCACAAAATTCATGATATGGAAAATCGACACTATTTATTAGTCATGAGAATTTTATAATTTRTGGTCAATATATCAAAATGAATATAATAAGTGTGGTCTTGTTAATTTTTACCCATGTACAATTAAAGATATTTGTTTTGTAAATTTTGCATTGACAAAGGTGTAAAGTAAAAGTGAAATGAATTTAGGGGAACAAAAGGGAGTAGATTAATTTTAGGCTTATCAATGGACAAAGTGGGGGCAAATGTTGGCTTTCCCATCCTCATCCCCACCTCATTTTTTTCTCCCCCGTCTCCACGACAGCTCTAAATATTTTCTCCATTCCTTCCCGTTCACTACTTGGGTATTCACTTCCACCAAATCTCTACTTCAAACCTGTCTAAAATCACTTATGTATTCGATAATATTTAAAATACTAAAAAAATATAACCCAATTTAAAAAACAATAAAAAAGTTAAAAAATTATTGGTTATAAAATCATTTTTGTATTAACATTATATATTATTTAAAATTTATTTATTTTATAGTGGATATGAGGCGGAGCGGTTGGGGATGGTGCGGGGACAACATAAAATCCACCTTGTCCCTTCACCCATAATGGGTTTCATCCCGTCCCCGCTCCACCACCCACCAAACTAGATCAATCCCTGCTTTAGTGGTGCGGGTCTCCTATGTTACCTGCCTCATTGACAAGCCTAATTAATTTTCTTATCATTTCAACTTACATGCTCATAGGAAAACAAAGATAGTTGGTTATTAAGGTAATTTACATTTTGATTCACCTACATTTGCAAAATAAGGATTTATGTTTGGTATATTATATCAAGAAAAAAGAGAGGGGGATATTCAAATTAAACAAAGAAAAATTTGGTTTTAAACACCTAGATTCAGTGTGAATATGAAAATAAATACCTAATTTTATGAATATTGAAAATTAATACTTAGATTTTTCACTTTTTTGAAAATTGGTAACTAGTTTCAAGATGAAAATCCCGTTATGAGGTATTGATTTTCAAAAAAAAGTGGAAAAATTAGGTATTTATTTTCAGTATTCGCAAATATAGGTATTTATTTTCAAATGCACCTCGAAACTAGGTACTCCTTCCGTTCCATTTTGTTTTGTGCACTTTTCCCATTTGAGTTTCATAATGATTTGGACATTGTACCTTATTTCATTTTTGGACATGATTTTACTGGGTGGACCTATTACTTTCTCTTGATTTTCCTTACTTTTCCCCTCCCTTTACATATTATTCCTAGTTTTTTCTCCCAAATAGTAAATAAACAAAACAATATGGACGAAGGAGGAAGTATTTAAAACCAAATTTCGTTAAACAAAAATATATGCTTTATATGAATGTGATGGATTGTGGTGACTGGTGACCATTGTATGCACCATTAAAGATTGGGTTGGGCTAAAAATAGTCCAAATAAAAAYAACCAACCTACTTTAAAGTAAATTGCTTTTTTTATTTGATGAAAAAACCAATAATAATGTTAAGTTTTAGTGGTTTAACCATTTTCAAACCTTTTTCCAACATTTAGTCCAATCATATAATTTCGCACTGGTATTTGGTAATTGGTACCTTAAAAAMATTATTGTTCCTTTGCTTTCATTTAGCTTTTGCGTCTAATTAATTCTTTTACAATTAGTCCATCTAAGGCCCCGCTTGGTATGAGGGTAATATATTAAGAGGTAATAAAAGTCAAACTTGATCAAATTAAGAAGAAAACATGTGACTTAAGATGAGGATAGAAAAATAATTGCAATTTTTGTGACTAAAAAAGGGAGATATGGAGTAATGATTACCTCAATATGAGGTTAAGAATTACTATAATGTGGATGAGGGTGACTATCTCCTC
The DNA here is from genome assembly GCA_008642245.1 of Bassia scoparia. Lineage (NCBI taxonomy): Eukaryota > Viridiplantae > Streptophyta > Magnoliopsida > Caryophyllales > Amaranthaceae > Bassia > Bassia scoparia. The sequence continues at coordinate 8,507 of SNQN01010776.1, read as the reverse complement.
CCAAATGAGGGTGATAGTTCCCCTTTTCCTCCCATCACCACCACTTTATCCTCCCCACCATCACCCCATCTATTTATTTTCATCTTTAAACACCTTTATTTTTTAAGTTTAACTTTTATTACTCCTTTAATACATTACCCTCATACCAAGGGGGGTCTAAGTGTAGATTCGCACTACTCGTAGATTTAAAACAACGAAGTACTTTTTTCCCCGCAAAAAACAAAGTACTAAGTTTTTAATTCTAATTAATTCTTGTAAAAAAAAGTACTAAGTATTTATATATTTGAGGAAATTTGTTTTATCAAAATTCAAAAGGAATAGATTGAGACTGTTTACAGTAACTAAAAACAGCTGAATCAAACCGATTGAACGAAGCCGAGCTGAATTGCAATGACCTAAATAGAACGGAGCTGAATTGAACTTAACTCAACTTAATTYAAATACTTGTATTTAACTTTGGATTAATATTAATCTTGTGATTAATATTCAACTATTTAATTATTTTTTGTCTTGAGATCAATATTTAACTATTTAATTATTGGTTAATAATATATCTTGGGATGCATAATATTACTTTTACGGCTACAAATTTTTTATGTATTGTTTATACTTGTAATTTTAATATTACTRTTATGACTATAAGATTACTTATTGGTTACCCGAAGAGATGATAGATTAATAACATGTCATGGGATAAGATGGTCAATACCTTTTAGAAATGATATCCATGCATAACAGTATGGTATCAACAAATAATAATATGATATTCATATTTTTGCTAAACATCATAGGCTCCATAAGGAAAAAGACAAAAAAAAGACACTATATTTCCTACTGTTGATATCATATTTCTATGTGTTAATATCATTTAAAAAGCGATATTGACCACCTTGTCCCATGACATGTACTGCCCGCATTTYTTCATCTTGTATTTATGAGTACAATATGAAGCCTAGGACTAGCCATGTTCCCTCTGTGCTYGGTTGGAATGTCTTTTAATTCCCCAAACCCCCTTGAACCATCTCCATTTTCTGGTAATGAGCACGAACCTGTCATGTGTCAGGTGTGGGAGGTGAGCACCCTATATTATTGAAATACTAGACTTTTTTTTCACGCGGGTGCGTGCTTTACTATATAATTTTAAAATTATTACTAAAAATGTATTGTTTAAGTTWATTGTTTTATTATCTTTTTTCAAGTTTATTATAATCTATCAATTTTTATGTTGATCAATCGATTCTTATTTTTCAAAATTAAATTACATATATTCTATATCTAAGTGGGAGCGAGAGTGTAGGACGTGGGCCGCGCCCTCGCGTATAGCGGGCGCGCGGCTTGGTACTACATCGAGGTGCTTTGCGTGGGCTTGAGCCACGGAACCCACACGTGAGTGCGTTGGGGTAGTGTTGTCGAGTAAGGGGAGTCGCCACCGTGCCTAAAAAGGTTATTCACGGACGCCCGAAACGTTGGTGCCAAAGCAAAACAATGCCCACGTCCAATCAAGTAACCAGTCGTGGGTTCGGGACAGATTGGTACGGATTGAATCGTAACCCAATCCGCCGCAGTGAGCGGCTCATACGGTTTATTTGTATTCATTAAACACGATTTATTGGATGCACACAACTTACATATTCGTAACCTTATTAGCGCACTAACCTAAAGATTACTAAGTGAGTTTACTATTATGTACAAACGAAGACTTCTACAATGGACAGGCGAGCTTTTATGTTAGTCAATATTAACAAGGTGCTTAGAAAACCGGTCGTCCATGATTATCTGACTTTAATGTGATACGCATAATTCCGGTCTTGTTTAAGCAATATATAAAAGTGTGATAGAATATGTACAAAACAAACATGACACATGGTATAGTAATCTACATAAATGAATATATGTATTCTTTCTCACCTTGTCCTACGCAAACACAAATTGTTAAAAACTAAAAAGCGATGTCCTTTGGTTGAATTGCTAATTAAACAAAGAAAAACGTTAGTATTAGACAAGATAGAGATAATAATAATAAAGGTTAGCGAAAAGATTAAAAAAGCATGAATAATATCCTACTATTTACATGAGACGATTCAAAGTCGTTTCTACATTGTGTAAATTACATTAGAACTCATATAATGGTTAATCAAGTTAAAAGAAAGTGAAAGAGAATTATAGGTGAGTAATCTCATAATTAAACCTTGTTTTCGCTTGTCAAAACGAATAAAAGAACGCAAAGACTCGTGTTTATGTGTATTTGTGAAAGAATTTTGGAATGGAGAGAGAAGAATGCAAATACGTATGTGAATTGACTGATATGCTAAGATCGTTCCAGTTGGAAGTCCCTCAAGTCGGAGGAAAGTGTATTTATAGGCGCGGAGGAAGAAAATTGAGCGATATACGCAGGTGAGGCTGCGTATATACGACTCAACAGGCTGCGTATATACGCAGCCTCCTGCGTATATACGCTCCTAGGAGCGTATATACGCAGGCGCTGCGTATAATAGCAGGCTTGCGTATATTTATTTTTTTTCCAAAAATCTGAAATATTTTAATTCGGAATATTCTTGCCATATGTCTCGATTTTCTAAGATTTACGGATTATTCTAGACGCTCCTTTCGCAAGAAGTATATTTTCTAGGATGATTCTAGAACATTCCGCGTATTTTCTAATTATTCATGTATTTTCTGCGTATTCTGCGTATTTAAACATTGCAAAATTCATAGAAATCATAGAAATCAGAAAAAATAATTTAAAAATACTGGCGGATTTCAGAAAAATGTAGACGAACATGATGAAAACAAAAGCATGAGAATCGCCAGTGTAACTTGTTTGAAAACTTTGAGATTATCTAGAAACCGAAAGAAAATATTTTTGCCTCGTATTTGACTTTGACTCATAATTTCGAGTGTGACTACACATATTTCGAGTTCATACGAGTTCAAATGCGTATTTTTTCGAGTTCGAAGTTAATTGCGACTGTGGTATACTTTATCCATGATTACTCATTTGGGGACATTTTTAGGTGTCTACAGAAGCCCCCCCACTTTGACTGAGTCTGAAGAGACGATAGTCCACCGTAAGACTAAAGTCAAGTATCGATTCGGGACGGAGAGCTGCAAACTCAAGACGTTCTGCGACCCTGAAGTTACCCTTTTCGCCGGTACTGCCATGCAAAAATAGGTTAGTAGTTTACTGTTACCGTAAGCCCCATGCGGTGTTATGCCGTTTGGAATTTTATGTTGCGGGAGAAAAATCCAAAACAGGAAGAGTGCGCGGAACTTTTTGAGCGGATGCAGAAGATTCCCAAAACCCGAGAAGATGCTACGGAGAGGAACTTCTGTAGCGGGAGAAATTTCAAGACCGCGGAGAGTGCTTGACGAGGAACTTATGTCAGCGGGAGAAGATTCCAAGACCCAACGAAGATGTGTTTGCTTGAGATTTCATGTAGCGGGAGAACCATAAGACCCGAAAGATGGTTGTGCTGGATTTCTGTAGCGGGAGATGTAGACCGAAAGATGCTTGTATGGATTTTCTGTAGGGGAGAAATCGTAGACCCGAAAGATTTCTTGTACTGTGGATTTCTGTGCCGGGAGAAATCGTAGACTCGAAAGATGCTGTGGCTGGATTTCTGTAGCGGAGAAATCGTAGACGCCAGAAAGATGGTTTGTGCGTGGATTTCTGGTAGCGGGAGAAATTGGTAGACCCCGAAAGATGTTTGTGCTGGCAATTCGACGGGGAGAAAGATCAAGACCGAAGTGTGCATATATTGGAATATTTGGTGCGCGAGAAGTTCCAAAAACCCGAAATGTGTAAAGAGTTGTTTGCGCAAAGAAGCCCCACTTGTAGACTGAGTCTGAAGAAGCGAAAATCTCGTACGACGAAAGTCAAAGTATTTGATTCGGGAGGGAGCAACTCAAGAAGTTCGCGACCCTGAGTTACCCTTTTTCGCCGTAGTACACATATGCCAACAATCGCGTATAAGCGATGAATGCCGTATAGGCTATGAGTGATGATATGAAGTCCTTCGGAACGCCGTCGTTCCCAAGGAAATCTTCCCTACGGCGCTCTATTAGCTTTTCGGGAAGAAAGTTGCATGTACAACAATCGTTAGCGATGAAATGCAATATAGGGTCGTGAAGGCAACTGCATGTAAGATGGCCCTAGCCATTGTGTGGATGAGGTGGTGCAATGTGCAATGTGCAATGTGCATATGTGCAATGTAGGATCAGTGTTTGTGCAGGATGCATATGCCATGATGAGTGTATGTAAAACATCAATGCGCAATGATGCATTAGAAGTGTTGTCAATGGCTATGTGTAATGGCAAGTCTATTCTAAGATCTAATGCATGAATGACCAAGGAAATTGACTATGTAGAGAAATGCTTTTTGGATTGTGGGATGAAGGCCGTCTCAAGCCACAATTCGAGCAAGCAATGCCTTGTGATTGAAAGTGAGCCCACACCATGGGGTTTTGGGCGTGTGGGAATGGATTAAGGATTGTGGTGTTGATGGTTGGTTTAGTGGATGAGACCCCCAGCCTTGATGAACTTGCTTGGTGAATCGAGGTTGGAGAGCATAGTTGATGAAGGTAAGGTAAGGCTACGTGAAATTTTGTGGAGTCATAGGTTCTGGCTTACAGTTTTTTTGTGGTGGTAATGGTAAGGAATGAGGGATGTGATTTTTGATTTGCCCAAATCAGTAACTTGAGCTGAAATGCTGCATGAGGAGAGAACATGGAGGAAATGCTGCAATGCGATTGTCCTTGAGGAGAATGCCTGATGACTGCTACAGAGTACTGATAGCCTAAGGAAGAGTTGAGGAGAGCCCTTAAGGTGTATGAAAGAAATAGGCTATAAAGGTTCAAGAAAATACAAGGCTAAATTTTGTGGACTAGGGTAAGTAAACGGGAATTGATGTGGTTGGCTAGTGATGTTGGTTTCAAGCTCGAGTCTTATGTCGGGTGCTACACTAGGAATTGTGCTCCTAGCCTTTAAGGGAATCAACTATATGATGGACTCAGAATGTTATTGAATTATTGGGTTCGGACCTCGAGAAGAAGGCCTTCTACAGTATCTCTACGGAATCAGACCGTCGTAGCTTCTGTTGATGATTTGGACAATAGCCTCGTGTGAGAGGCTTTTGTGGTTGTAATGTGAGGCTGTGGTTTGAGGGTTGAAAAAGGCTTGATGATTACGAAGTGACCCACGGTGGCGCAGGTGTGCTTTTAGACTTTTTTCTTTTGTTTGATTGGTTTGAACTTTGGATTTGCATTGGATTTTGACATTGATTTGCATTTGTGATGACTGGCATTGAACTTTGCTTTTTTTTTTTTTTTTTGCTTTTTTTGCTTTTTTGCCCATTTATTCTTCTCCATCTTTTTTTTCTTTTTGCACATGTCTTTTCTCGCACCGTTTGTGTCCAAAGGGTTAGGCAAATGTGAGGTGATGAAAGAAGATAGGCTGAATGATAGTGTTACGGCTCAAAGGGTTGCAAGGGATTTTGATATGATGAAGGAATGGAGGAAGAGGTTTTTTTGGGAGCTATGAAGAAGGCCTCTCTTGGCAATGTCCATTGATTGTGGAGGTCGATTTTAATTTGATTCCATTAAAGTTAGATAGCACAAACTATATTGGAGGCTAAAGCAAAGAAACTTAATAACAGAACTTTTAATTGACTAATTCAGAATTACAACTATTCCAATGAGAAAGATACATTAGATTAGTCATTGTGATCTTTGGTGGTATGAATTGCAGAGCATTTGACTACCAGGATAAACCTAATACTGAAAAGACTATCCCAAGGAACCAGGTATGTGAAAGACAGAAGGCATGGGACATCTTGATTAGTCTACCTGGGTTCGACAATGAGATTGATTTTCGACGTCCGATTCGATCCTAAAGCTCAAGACCTCGTAGACTGCACTCATTGTGTAATTGAAGAAGATCAATTTCTATGTCAAACTCCAAGTCGTACCTTGCGATATGTGGGTAAGGCTCCGTCATACTTGAGATGATTTGTTATTCCGGCTGGGAGCTCCAGAAATGAAGGTCTTGAACCATCTTTTTCAGTAGGAGCGAAAGACTAGGGTTGGCAGCAACTCCCTCCATGCTAGTCAGATAGGTAGTGAACGCCCCTCGTCTTTTCCCTGGTTATAAGGATTTCAAGCTCTCGGAAGGATGTTTGGGTCTGAACGTTACCCTTGTATCTTGCCATGAACGCCGTGGATGATGCTTCCCAAGTAGCTATTTCTTCTCAGGAAGTGAAAAGACCGACTTCTGACATATCGGTTCCAAGGAAAGGGGAAAGACCATTGGAACAAGGCAGAGTCAATCCCTTTAAGTGCCATGATGGTCTTAAATCCCTTTATATGGAATCGAGGGTCATCAGTCGGTTGACTTGGGTATCGTCTTCGGCTGAGAAAATCCTTCGGCGTTTGGTTGCAAGGCTTGGGGTCAAGAGGAGGTTGGTCTTGGTAAAAGGTGGGTCGATGCTTTTGGATTGCCTTTTCAAACAGCTTGTCCAAGGAAGAGCTCTGAGGGTCAACTCCTTGATCTTAGCTCAGCTGTTGAATTGCTCGGCAAGCTTTTGGAGCTTTTCTTGTTGGGAGGCCAATCTTTTGTGGTGTTAAGGCTAATGGGTAATGAAGGTTGGAGGAAGGCTAGGTTTGGATTGAGGTTTTGGGCTCAAAATTCTTCAGGTCGAGCAAAGGCCTATCTGGAAGCGGTTCACCCGTTTCAAAAAGAAATAAACCACTTAGCGACACTTCCTTGGTCATGTATTGAACATATGGATGCAGATGCAAATGCGATGTCCTATATTCCATGGTCATCTTTCCTAGAATGAATGTTAATGAAATGTAGGTGGCCTTTCATTTTTTGAATATTTTTTTTTTTGCTTTTTTTTTTTGAATTTTTTTTTGAATTTTTGCTTTTTTTTTTTTTTTTTGACAAGGGCACCAAAATGACCATCTGGGATGCTATGATATTGCATGTGCTAAAGAGGTTAGGGTCAACGCCTAAGGTCGAGCCCGTCATGTTGGCTGAACGGTAAGGTCAGTCCTAATCTGAGTCTAAAGCCATGACGTCCTAAGGTCAAAAGTCTGTGCTACCCTAGTAGTCAAGGGTCAAGACCTAAGGTCAGAGTCTAGTTGGCTCTAATGGTCAAGAGGTCAAGCCTAGGGTCAAAGTCTGTGGTGGACTAAGGTACGAAAGTTTTGAAGGACAAAGTCCTAGTGAACTATGGTCACGGACATAACGTAGAGGACAACTAAATCACTATGGGCTATGACAATACATGATGTGAACTAACAAAGTATGCCATGGACCTATATGAAAGTGTTGTGTTCAGGTCTAGAACTGTAACAATGGCAGGACCCATACAATGCACTATATACAAGACACGTATGATGACAAGTCAACTATGGCGCTCTAGGTTAAGTCAGAGAGTGTACCACGCCTAAAAGTAGAAGCTTTGGTCCGTTTTCACCACTTGCAATTACGATGTTATGGCCAAATACCCCTTACATGCACACGTATCAGTAACACGGTGCACCACACGGCATGGCGGGATAGGACTTGCCTTAGCATCGATCAATAACACACATGCAACCAACGGTAGTATCTCCCCTTATGGTAGTCTCAGACATGAGAACATGCCCATGTGAGACCAAGGAGCCTAAGGCGCGACCATTAATTCTCGTAAAGGTCACTGGCAAATCCATATAACGTGATGATGGAAATCGAGACTTTTCAAGTCTGTCCATTCACCTACCGTGATTTTGTCCCAGTGAAGTCGCCAATTGGTTAGGACGTGGGCCGCGCCCTCAGCGTATAGCGGCGCGCGGCTTTGTACTACATCGAGGTGCTTTGCGTGGGCTTGAGCCACGGAACCCCACACGTGAGTGCGTTGGGGTAGTGTTGTCGAGTAAGGGGAGTCGCCACCGTGCCTAAAAAGGTTATTCAGGCACGCCCGACAACGTTGTTGCCAAAACAATAGGCCCACGTCCCTCAAGTAACCAGTCGTGGTTCCGGGACATGGTACGGATTGAATCAGTTAAACCCAATCGCCCGCATGATGTAGCGGCCTCTACTCGGTCTCATTGTAATTCCATTAACACGATTTATTGGATGCACACAACTTACATGTATTCGTAACCTTATTAGCGCACTAGCCTAAAGATTACTAAGTGAGTTACTATTTGTACAAACGAAGACATTCTACAATGGACAAGGCGATTGCTTTATTGTTAGTCAATATTAACAAGGTGCTTAGAAAACCGGTCGTCCAATGATTATCTGCTTTAATGTGATACGCATAATTTCCGGTCCTTGTTTAGCAATTAATGTGATAGAACTGATTACTCAAAACAACATGAAAAACATGGTTTAGTAATCATAATATGAATATATGTATTCTTGCTACTTTGTCTCTGCAAATACACAATTGTTAAAAACTAAAAAGCGATTGTCCTTCTGGTTTGAAGATCTGCTATTAGACAAGAAAAGTTAGTAATGT
>SNQN01010775.1:0-20862 GCA_008642245.1 Bassia scoparia | reverse complement strand
AATACATCATTGTTGGGAACGAAATTCGCCCGCATTACGATGAAGCCTCGTCGATGGAACCCGCAATGCAGAACATTCAAAAGGCCCTAAGTTCGTGCAACTTAGGGGGTTATGAAATTAAGGTTTCTACTGCGATCGATTCGAGTTTGATAGTGAATTCGTACCCACCATCAACGGCAGAATTCGAAYACAAAGCTTACATAARCCCAATTATAAAGTTCCTAATGGAACATAATTCGCCTRTGTTTGCTAATATTGAGGTATACACTGCTTATATAAATGATCCGGAACATATAAGCCTAGACTACGCATTGTTTACGGCATGTGGGACTGTATTCACCGATAAAAATACAGGATTGCGCTACCAGAACCTATTCGARGCGTTATATGATGCGGCTAACGAAGCAACACAGAAAATTGTCCGGAGATATGGTACACGGAACGACGATGACTTGTTCSTCGAATTGAAAACTGGCGAAGTCTCCTGGTCATCCAAAAATCGACGAGGTTGGGGTCGTCACAGGAATAATAATAATAATGGCAGAGGGGAGTGTGGGTGGCCGCCGAAGGGGAGCGAGCCGGCGACGGTGGAAAATGCAAAGACATTCTACACGAATTTGATCAAGCATGTGAAGCAGGGGACGCCTATGACACGAGGGAAAGAGATTGAGACGTACTTGTTTGCGATGTTTGATGAGAATCTGAAATGGGGAGATGAAAGTGAGCGTCATTATGGACTGTTTACTCCTAATAGAGAACCAAAGTATGACATATTTGACTTCGCATGAGAGTTTGAGTGTTATTACAACATACACTACTTGATAGTACGTTAATTAAGTATGGCATACAAAAATACTTGTAATGTTTTAATACAACCCAATTAGTATAATAAGAGAGAATAACCTCATGTTGTAGACATATGTAATATGAGACGAATATGCTATGTTTGGATGACAAACTAAATAAAACAGAAGGTATTGTATGCATCAGATGTACAATAAATTTATGGATCAAGCATTTATAGTGACTCTTTATCTCAATATAGTGGACCCTTTATATCAATATATGACCCATTTCATTTACATCAATATGTGATAAAAAATAAGGTCACTATATGATAAAAAGATTACTATATTAACGAAAGGTCACTATAATCATGATTACAGTAAATTTGTTGTCACCGATGTACCTAATACTTTGTCAAATAAGAATGTATGTTAATTTTGTTGCAATGTAAGGACTAATATGATAAAAACTATATCTAGATTAAGGTACTACGGAGTGATTTATAAGTTAGAAGCACGAACACGCGTCATGACAGCATTAATAAACATTGATACTGATACATATTTTACCTGTTAATATGAGAAAGCCAAAGCGACTAGTTTATGAAACTCCATTCAATTTAGAGTTTCAAAATTAAAATCTTTGTCCCTGTTTTAATGAGATTTTTTTTTTTTGAAAGCACAATAACAATCTTGCACATGATTTAGAAAACAGATGTGTGATAAATCCTAAATAAACTTTAATCTTCTGATAATCAGGATCGATCTTCATACAAATTAATTGGTAAAACTTGATTGTGGAAGCGTACTGAATTCATGAGATATGTTTTCTTTAATCTTCTAATAACACCCACACTGAGATTTTCTTCATTGAGAGATGATATTAGAAACTGTTGTTGTGCTATTGGAACCAAAAATGTTTGACGCCCTTTTTAAAATTAATTCAATAGTGGAAATCAGCAATTAAAGCAATAAACCATATAATTAGCTGAGAAAATCATGAAATCGTCAACTTTGTCACATAATATAGTCGATACTCGGAATAACTTTACTAATAATCAAATTAAAAGCATTCTATGAATACAAAAAAACATGTTTTGAACAATTTCGAAAAAAATTTCCGGATACTTTTACCATGGTTCACATAATCATTTTATGAACCAAGCTAAATTTGGGGACTAAAAGAGTCCATATGCGGGACTTTTGAGTCTAACGACCGACAAATGATAAATATTGAATGTTTGTAATGATGAGTGACTAACTCGTATTAAGACCGAAAACTGAGGAAGATTCATCCCCATCACCCTTAAGGTGTGGAAGAATTCAGTGAAAAATATGAGCGGGTCACTAAAGTGATTATGTTGACGAAAAGTGTGGATTATACATCACGAAAAATAGATTCGACAATGTTTCGAAAAAATGCCAAAATTTTACCATGGTTCATATGATTATATGATGGACCCACCGCCAAATTTGGGTCCATAAGAGGACTTTTGAATTCGCAAAGACAAATCGAGTCCAAATGCTCGTATCGGTATTTGGTTCAAAACATGATGAGAGTCATTCCTCATCACCCTTAAGGTGTTAGAGATAATATAGAAAAATCGAGTTGGATCACCTAAACGTTTTTTTAGGCGAAAACATGGATTATACATTATGAAAAAGACTTCGAAAATTATTTCGAAAAAATTACCTAAAATTTTATCATCAATTCATATGAAGAACCTGCACATATAAATGTCCCTCGACAAATTCAAATCCAAAATCTGACTCTAATACCCCAAGATGACACTAACACATTCTTAATCCTTATTAATATATCTGCACCATTTTTTATGATGCTAGAGAATATTATCCAATATTCTCTCATTGTATCGAAATAAATACAAATAAGATATATTTTACATATCAAATATATCCATACCGATGAGAGAATTTCGAATAATGATTATTATGGCATATTATAGTATTAGGGCTTTTGAGAAGAGAGAAAGTGAGGTAAAATTAACCACCACGACCACCGCAACTACCAGCCAAACCCATCACATTCTTTATCGATTAGCTTTATTTAAAAGCGGTAATATGATAATTTGTTAATAAAAATTTATCAAATAAGGAAAATTGTACAATTGTAAAGATTTTGTTATACTTATTATTAAAAATTGACGAAAAGTTTACGTTATGGAACGACATGTTTGTGAACTACTAATAATCTCTATTAATAAGAGAAGGGGGGTGGTGGTGGTTCCACCTAAAATTACCACCATACCCTCCCTCCTAATATATTAAATCAAAAAATAATAATGACATCAATAAATAAGACATAAGCAATAAAATCAATTCAATGCAAAAGGTTGGCAAAAATAAAATTAATTCACTACTCCAAGTCAAATTAAATCAATATAATTACAAAATTAATGTTATAAAAAAATCATAGAAATGTTTTAATTAAAATTTGAAGAAAATAAGTTAATCATATACTCCCTCCGTATCGTATAACTGCAACGATTGGACATTTTTTCTTCTATTTTATGTCAAATCGTGAGATAATATGATACGGGGAGTATGATTTTTGAAAAAAAAAATTATAATATGTCATCTTCTAAACTTAATATTCAATTAATTAATTTATGTCACAATTTGGATTTGAACATCAACTATATTTGCAATTTTGATTAGTTTATTGTTAAATCGCGACAATATAAAGTTCACTGTGTCGTGGCACGTCTAGCGTGCAGATAGTGACTTCTTCGACAAACTTATCTTGCAATTTAAACACCATTCAAATCTTTAAAACATAACAAAAGCCATCTTGCCAATTTTAAAAGCCATTCAATCTTTAAAACTTCAACAGATGGGTAGCTGTTACAAAATCAAGATCGATTTTTCAACTAGCTAAGCATGAATCATCAATCTCGCCAAAACACCATCCATTTAATCATTTAAGTATATACTTATACCAATGCATTATAAAAGCACCACATTACGAGCCGATTAAGCCTCGTTCGATTTTCAAATATCTTGATATTAACTATCCAAAATCAAGATCGACGAAGACGGTTACACTAGTGTGCTCATGAATCATGATGATGATATATAAATTTAGTAACATTGTTACAACAAAATGATAAGACAATAATAATAATAATAGTAATAATGTTTACATAAATTCTACAACAAACAAACTCATCATTAGAGAAAATAAGCACTACTCATACAAGTGAGTAACACCAAATTTTAGGCTCAAACTCAATGATTATTAGTTAACGGTAACATGTCCAACCATGCCAGCACCTGCATGGGGTGTGCACCTAAAAGTGTAGGTCCCTTTCTCGGTAAGCGTGACCTTGTAAGTCTCCCCGGGGGCGTTCAGAAGATCTTCCTCGTTCATCGATATCGCCTCGGCTTTCACGCCTTCCGGAACCTCGTCCTCGTCGAACACCACGTTGTGGGGGAACCCGGCGTTGTTCTTAAACACAATCTCCTCTCCCGCCGCGACGCTGAAGTCCTGGGGGACGAAAGCCAGCACGCCGCCGTCTCCTCCGAGGAGCACCTCCGCCGCCATGGCGTTTCCGGCGAGGATTCCGGCGGCGGCGGTGGCGGCGGCCGCGGCGGCGATGCTCTTCAGGGAGGCCCTCACGGCCATCCTCGGGGCGGAGGCGGCGGCGGCGGCCACCTTGACGGTGGCGGGCTTAACGGGTTGCGCGGCCTTGAGACCGGTAAACGATGGAACTGCAACTGCGGCTGAAGACGAGACGGTGGCCATAGTGTTTTGCTAGACGAGATCGGTTTTTCTTTATTTTTATGTTTCAAATGACAATGCTAGAGAGGGGTGAGGGGGGGGAGGTGGGATTTTAATAAGGGTTGTGATGAAATGGGAGGAGTGAAGTGAGGATGTGATGATATGGTGTTGTTGCCAATTTTGTGTGGTTTGTGTTGGAAGAATTATTTAGTGGTTTTGGATAGAATGATGTAGTGATGTGTGGGCCATACGTTAGATTTATGTGGCTTGTGATTGGTTGGATTTAGATTATATTGATGTTGTAATATTATGGGAGGTGATGGATTCGCCAAAACGGCTACTTGATTTTTTTTTAAAAAAAGAAAAAGAATTTCGATATCTTTGTGAAATGTGGCTTGATTGGCTCACAAAGTTGCTACAAGTCCAAGTTAGACAAAAGCTTTAATCAGTATGATATGTATTATTTTTCTAATCTCTCATATTGCTAACGAGGTCCCGCGGTGTTAGTTCAGTTATAACTATATTTTTTAACGCATCGCGTGGGTATTGTAAAAGAAAGAAATTTTATAATTTTTCTATATCAATAATTTTTTGGTTTAGTTGTTCATTCATTATCATATGAAGTGTCAAAGAAAAATATATGTTTGAAAAAAATGTGCTCAAATAATAAAGCATTATCAAATAATAATGTTAGAAATAACCTCAGTAGACATTTATGTACATACGTGAATGATACAACTACAACACTAAATTTTCCAAGTTGGTCCACTAAGTATGTCATTGAATATTATACTGATAGTTTATAACCCAACTTTTAATATGAATCTCTTATATATTTTTCTCTCTATTGTGTCATTTTATCAAATATTTTGTCAATTAAATCTTTTAGTATTGTTACTAACTTATGAAGTTTCATGTTACAGTATTTATCATGATAAGAACAGAAATCCTCTAAATATTTTTAAATTAGTAATGGACATTCAATGCAATACTATTAAATTACAACATTATGGCAATTACAATTGAAGAGTAAATAGATGAATTAGATTGGTGTTTTAAATTGTACATTTAATTCATTAAGGTATATGGGACATTCATAGGGGGCACATTGCTCCCTCCCTTGGCTTATAAATAGAGATATTTTCTGAAATATAAATGTATTACCTGAATACAGTCACTCACACAATTAATGTTTTATCCATTTCATATATATATTTTAGTTATTTATCACACCTCGAGGGCATCCGTCGTTCTTTTGCCTATGATTGAAAGCGTTTCTTTTTTATTGGAATGTTAATGTATCATTACGGACAGAACTTGGCGCTTATTTTGTATATGAGAGATCAATATAATCAGGTGGATCTCGTTTGATTCAAATCAACAGTAATTTAAAGTATAAATATAGTTATAACAAATTATAAAGTAACAACCAAATCATAAAATAAAAACAAATCTAATCAACGGTGATTTAGACAATAATAATTCAATAGCCAGGTTAAATTTAACCACGCATTTTGTCAATGGCGCTGTGGTTTTATGGGATGCCAAAATGACCAGACCATATCGCAAATTATTAGGTAGGCAAAAAAATATTTCCCACTCGCATATAACCCCCCCTAATAAAAATTAATAAAAAAGAATACCAGTTAATAATAAATTTCAATGGTTAATAACAAATGAACTAATCCTTGATAACTAGGAAACACGTCGTTATATATAAGGGAGTATAAAGCACATGGCGTGGGGTCTACGATAAAATTAGCTATACTAATTGCAAGCGAAGTCAGTCCCATTAAAAAAGGCCCAAGTCCTTGCAATCCAATTAAGTTCACGCAAGCCAAGCCCTTAGTTATACAGAATAACTTTAATTTGGAAAATAAAGTTTGATTCGATTCACTTATTGTATGTGTGTTAATCATTTATTATTTTATTTTTTTATTGTTGTATGATTTCGAATAAAGAAGCAGTTTTAGTTAAATTTTTTAAAATATTGCTCCCTTAATCTATTAGATACAACAATACATTCACGTTAATCGCATTTCGTTTAAATAAATCATTTCCCCTTTTATACTCCTTCTAAGGCCATTTATACCACAAGTGCTATGCATACCTATGACGAAGATATTGTCGACTTCAATCTCCAAGTTAAAACAATGTAAATAATTGAAATCTCTTATATGAATATCATGATACATATTATACACTCATATCAATCCGAAGAAAATGACCAATATACATTTCATACATTAACCAATACAATACGGAGTTCAACCTTGAGCTTCAATCGTCGAAATTTAAATTGGATTGTTTAACATGATATATTCCGAACCAGCATGACAAGAGTCAATTAGCACATGTTTAACCTCTCATCCACCCTTCTTTACAATATACAACAAATCAAGCAATTCAACACCATAAGTTATTATTGTCAAGAACTTAAGATGATTACTTGATCCATGTCAACATATTTTTGTTCAATAATAAATACACAAATCTTCACACTCAAACAACAATCACCCTAATATATATATTTCAACAATAAACTCCAAATAAATTAGTATATTATTTCATAAACATAATAACATCATGTCTTACATTATTATTGCTCTCATCACTCATAAAGCTCCTAGACTAATTAATGTCCTAGTATTACACAATGCTTAACCACAATAGAATAGAATTCACACATCTCATGATCTCACATTTTATCAATTCTCCTTAAGCTTGTTGTATCTGAGTTAGCCTTAATGAAAGCTTCACTCTTTGATCATCTTCTTCCTTCTTCTTCTTCTCTAACTCGAGTTTTCGCTTCGTTTATTTGTACCTTCAACTCTTCTATCCTCTGTTTTCTCTTCATGCTCCTTCTGCAATTCTCCAATTCTACAATATATATAATACACATAAATATATTATAATGTCATTAAATAAATCTTAATTACCAAGAAAAAAAATACATGAGATATAGTATATATAACTGATCTGACCTCTGGATTTGGGAGAAGGTTTCAAAGTATCCATTATTTCAATGACTGCATAAGTTCAACAATAAAAAAAAAATAGAAATATGATACTAAATAATAAATGAGAATCCTAAAAAAAAAAAAAAAGTGAAATAATGTAGGTAATAGGACACTCATAATTTAATGGTTACCAATCAACTTGAAATTCACTTAATATAGTCTTGATAGTTTCTAAATGCTTTCTCAATTTTTTCGACAAAACTATAATAAACGACGCCATGCAAATTTTCAAATTTTACCGTAGAGTACAATACGAACCTAATAAGTACTGAAAGCAACAAAAAATCATATATAGATAACATCAAAATCGAGGTCAAACGTATACAACAGTAGAAACTTCGAACCCTAATTAAGTAACGGTAACAAAATAAATTCAAATAAGTTAACCAAAAAACCCGAGGTTATATATAAAAAAAAGGGAATTACCTTAATGTACTACTTTGTATCTCCTTGCCTGATAATGTATGAATAAATTAATGGATGAATCAAAAGCTTAGACAATTTTGAGACAATTTTAATTGTTGCAATTTTGTGGGTTGAATAAATTTCTTGTTGTGTTTTGTCTTGTATGAGTAGGAATTTATTCAAGTAAATATCATAAGATAAGAAGTACCATGAATAGTACAGTATATAGGGAACTCTTCTGACAAGTTCAAATGTTTTGGTCATCTAATATTTAATGTTCTGCAAAAAACTGATTTCTCAATATTTCAAGTCAACATACAAGCTACTGACATTTTGTGATCCATACAATATTCTGAGTCATTTGCATAAAAGTCTGATGTATAAAATCATTAATTACCATATATATTAATTAATAATCTAATTATGCTGGGTTAATTATATACAATGCAACTAATCATGCAGGAAACACATTCAACAATATAATGTTGAGATATTCAAAATGAAAAAATTTGGAAAGAAAATGACTTACCTGATTGTCAATTGTGTTACGGAGTAATAGATTTCGATTCGTTCTCTCTCGAAACAATTTTCCACATATTAAAACGGACCACGAGAGTGACTCAATCCAATCATATTATAAAGACTCATCACAATTAACAAAGACATAAATGCTTATATAAGCATTGATGGAAGTTGTATACTAGTCTTGACCAATATATGAGCCAAAACAAAAACAAGACAAAAACCCTGGAAATAAGGCATCTCTTTTGATGGAAAACCAAATCATTGGGCATATTTTTTGCTACATTATATGTTTTTAGGGGGCCTTAATTAGGTCTATTGAAATTGATATGTGATTGTGCTAATAATTGTTTGTTGCTCATCATCTTTAACACCTGTCTATGAGACTATGATGTATGGTACCTGGTACTATAGAATCATATCATGATATTATGTTGATTTTTGTTACTTGTAACACATGTTGCACCTTAGAAGGTGAGACTTTTCATGTGAATCCCCTTCCCCCTTTAAAGTGTCCTTTTACGGCTTCATTATTATCTTTTTTAGTCATTTTCTTAATGTTCTTGGTTTGGGGTGATTTACGCTTGAATTGGACTTGTTTAGCTGGTTCTTGTTTTTGTGAAATTTCAAAAGGCATTCTAATTGAAGTCCCAACCACCACCTATATATCCGACTAAACATTTTAACGATATACACGAATGGGGTTAATAACATGTCTTGGATTTTTTCCATTTGTGAAAGTCGCTACGCTTATCATTTTCATGATAATCAATACATGTTTCACCATTGAACTAAATGAATTTGAACCTAAAAAACTCGAATGGTTGGAAATCTTGAGAGTTGAAACCATCAATCGTTATGGTAGTCAACTTACTTTAATTGCTTAAATTACTTCATGCCTATTGTAGAATTAATCCTTGGGTAACTCACTACTCATACCTTTACTAACCATATTGCGAGTAAGAACTCATAATCATGTCCACACTGATTAGATCCGTTTTCTAAACTAACTAAACTTAGATCTGTTTCTTTGCACTGAATCGGAACTGAACTGAATATAACTAAATAAACTGAATTAAATCTCTATTATATAAGGGAAGAGGGGAGAGAAGATGGGTCCCCTCTCTAAAAAACCATTATACCCTTAATGATATTTTAAAATTAATGAATTGATATGCCTAAATACCCTTGCTTAATATTTACGAAAATGAAAATTGCATTAATCTTTGTGACTTAATAATGAAAGATTAAATAAAAATATTATCCCAAATTGAATTGAAACATATATCTAATTATATATTTCAAATATATTTACTTACAAATAATACATTATAGACTATTATATGTATTGTTGCTAATTATTAGGTATAACAGTACTAACATTGTAAATATGATACATACAATTATAATCATTTATAATGAATACAATTACATGTCTAAGCACGCATCGCGTGCACATAAAAACTAGTATTTATAAGAGAAGAATATAGGTTAGTAATTGAACTGAACTTTTACCATGAATAAATCCAAAAAACAGAGCCTTACCAGCTAGCTTCATAAAAACGCACCCTCAAATTACAGCGATTCCGCCGTGTAAGACGAGCAGTACGGGGCTTTCTCATTACTCCATGTTTTAAGGGCTAAGTCAATTTTAGAGGGTAAAAAAATTTTTGATTATCAATACTTATTAACTGCATATCATACAATTTAATAATATAACCATTAGATACTAATTAACCATTATATTTGGTCTGTAACATTCAAAAACCATAATGCAATATATGGCATGTGATCTAATGTCTTGTCACACGTTATACAGTAAAGATTATCATGGTTCCATTGCATGTGGTGGAATGAACAAATACTAGCTTTCATCTCTTAACATTCATTTTTTGCTCCGATAATCTGCCAAATCACCTATGATGAATCTCTTTCATATGCCAATTTACTACTTGTATACATCAAAATTATGATGGCTCCTACTTTACAAATAAACTAATACATCGGTGTCGAGGAGTAACCAGCACTACGTATCGATAGAAAAGTTCACGTTATAATAGTTAAACGTTAATACTTAATTTTAATCGAGATTTTGGTATATGTAGTTCTCAAATATAAGATCGGATTTGATCAATCAGCTAAATAAGTTCGGAAAGATTTGCACCCAGATATATTAATTGTCATCTAGCCAAAAATAACTAGGCTAGCTAGATAGGTTAACACTTTGAATATAAGATTGCACCTTAAGAATCATCCTAGCAAGTTCCTTATAATTGTCTTACATTGTTATATATCTATGTATTTGTAGTATTCTTGTTCTTGTTAATTATTAGCTTACAAAGTTTAATTAAGCATATCTCATAATTAACTGTATGTCAGATTAATAATGAACAAAATTTGAAATGAAATGAACTTTATGAGTGGCTTTACTTGTTTACATTGCTAAAAACTTATTACTTCGTATATACTTCTCTACTAGTCTACTACAGCTGTATAAAGACATCGATCATTCACTAACATGAAAGATGAAAGTTGACTGCGTATGAATGTAATTATTAATAACTCACTTATTGTTATGGGTTGCAACACGCTGGTTAAATTGAAATTGACCTGAACTGAATCGATTTGAAATGTTCAAACCTGAAAACACATAAACTGAATTGACCGAAATTAACCTGAAATGACGTTGACGTGCAATAAAACAACTAATACTATGTATGACAAACCTGAACTTGAATCGAATTGTTAGCAACCCGTAACACAAAAGTAATAGATCCAACTATATCAACCCAAACAGAATAAACCTAAACTATTTGAACCATATTATCTAATTTTGCAATAACTTACAATTTTATCTAATCTTAAGTACGAAAATATTAATTTCGAAATAATGTAACTTTATAACACCTAACAACATTTTGTCATAATATTATTAACTAACCCGAATTGACACCTCTAACTCGACGTACCTTAATAAGCCATTTTAACAAGGCATTCCATTTCCATGTGTCCAAACACAAGGCATAGTGGTACAAACTACAACATAGTTTGAGGGCTCGAGGTTTACTATATTAGATAACAACATGTGTATTCATTGATCAAAGATGATTGTGAAGGTCTCAAACTCTAAATAATGTCCAAAATCTTTTCCACAACCAAATTCTTTGCCTTACAATTTTTATATATCGACTTGTCAAATAATGCGTAGGACACAAGAAACCTACGGTTGATTTTAACATAATTAATTTTATTTTAAAAAAAACTTCGAATTTCAATATATATGAAGTGCAAGTATTTCGTATATGCTAGTATGTATAATATGAATAATGATCAAATATACTTCCTTTGTATCGGAATGATAGAAATTGTTTTATTAAACATGTATTATATTCAACGAACATTTTCGAATTAGTTTATTAAGAATAGAATTGAATAGGATAGAATATATTCAACCACTTTGTTTTCATTTTATTAAATGGAATTGAATAATGGACTAATCATAAAAATAAAAAAAATGTCTCTTTTGGCTTTCCTACATCAAAATTCCCACATAATGCAAGATATTAAGAAATAAAACCACTTTAATTTGGGGGGAAAAAAACTAACACCTGCTCCAATTGATAATAATTAATCACACTCTTGATGATACTTACACCTAAATTAAGAATGAATGACCAATAAAAGTGGGTCCCACATGGTATAACCAGGTGGAAATCATAGCATAGAAGAAATGAATAATAAAAATTAAAGCACAAATAAAATGCTTGATTCATTATTGCATGCATTCACACTAGTATATACTGACTATTGTTAGCAAGTAATGTTGTCGAGTGATAGGCGACTAAAAAATAGTTAAAGGATATTGAGTTCGACTTTGCCATAATGAAGAAGTCTTTATTAAAATCTCAACTCATCATAAGTCAGGTGCACAATTAAAGTAAAATTCAAATCTAATTGATGTTTGTAACCTTCGGTGAACCGATTGAACATGCACAAAAAAAAAAAATGGTGTACTAGGTGTTAATAAAATTATATATAGTACTTCAATCGTATTCATTAGACGAAAATAATACACCATCTTTTTCAAACATCATTGCATATTATTTGGCCTTGATCTCTTAATCTATGTATAAATAAATAAAAAGATTACTAACATATTATATGGTCCTAACTCTTGATTATTATCTAAACTTTGGTAGTGCACTAATGCAGTTGCTAATGTGCTATTATTGATTATATTTTATTTCGCATAATAAAATTCATGAATGTCATATCCTAGAAGCCCTAGCTAGGAGAGAAACATTGACTTATGCTAGAAATGTGAACACACACTAATTTGGTCGGAAAAAACTTGGTTGACTCACCGATAGAATATCCACCTTAATATAATATTGATATTTATGATATGGAATACAACTTGATTTAAATACTAAATATTTTAATAAACTATTAGTAATGAGTAGACTATCCGGTAAGTTGATTAAGCAATTCAATTCGTACACATATTATTACGTCAACAGTAACAATAAATAACTAGTTAATAACTTATATTCAACACTTCTCTTCTTGCTTATTTCTTATTGGATGTCCGATATGATTAGAATTTACTCATGTATATTCAAATCTAATAGTTATTAAACCTAACTTACCTGAACGATGATCTAGACTTCCACAATAACGATAGGACTTGAACTCCATATCTATTAAAAGGTATCAAGTTTCTTACTCCTGCCATTAAGCCAACTCTCGCCCATCTTTTATTTGACTTATGTTACCTAGGTCATATTCTAATATTTGGAAGTTATAAAATTTGGCTTTCTAATCTAATAACCAAGATGGTGATATGGCAAAACATGCAATCGTGCATAAAGTGTGATCTTTAGTCGGTGATGTATTCAATTATTCATATGTTCCAAGCCATGATATCAACATGCAGTATATAACGTTAACAGATGATTGGTCTTATGGTGTCGATTTTCAAAAGAACAACCTTGATGCCCTGTTCTTTTCGACTTAATTTTACAATACTTCAATTCAATTCAGTTTATTTCAACCCCAAAAAAAAAACCTAATCAGACACGGTAATCTAGAACTATTAAATATTAACTCGACAATTGATTTATAACCGTAATAAGTCCACCTCTAAAAAACACCTGTGAAGCACATTGGGAAAAGAAAGCCTTGTTTCATGAGTTTGAACTTAAAAGCAACTTGCAAACAAGAATAAAGCTTATTGATTGTTGAAACTTTGGATAATAATTATTACTGTTCAAACTACACAATAACCATCCAAAAAATTACATATCTACTCAAGTTGATCGTGCTTGTTCAGAACTTCAAATCAATCGGACTTCGATAATTTACATAAATATCAATAAATTCTACGAGTACATAAATTATTATATTTGAAAACAAAAAAGTTTCATCGACACTTAATAAAATTAAATAATACTCATCCGTAACAAAATAACGACAACAATTGTGCTTTGATACTATTCACAATTTTCGACTTTGATCGTTAATAAGGGTTTCAGTAGATTCGTCTCAACTTGTCTGTAAAGTTTTGCTCGTCGAGCATGAAAAGTCCAATTAAGCATATTAGTTACTCATAAAGATATTATAAAAGAAAACATCTGCGTAAAGAATTAAAAATATAGTCAACAATTATTTTGGACAAAAAGTAGATTTAAATAGAGGTGACAATGGATCGGAGATGGATCGGGTGGAGCTTAATCCACCTCCATCCGCTAAGGGTTAATCCATCATCCATTCCCACTACAATCCATATCCAACCCATCCGTCGTCCGCGGGCGAGTCGGGTGGATCGAATTTTCAATGGGTTARTATACATATAAATAAATAATGCATAAATATATCCTAATATAGTAAAGAAAATACAAAAAAGTAATTTTACAAAAAAACAAAAGCCATTATTACTCATAATTAGTAGTTAAAATTTGATATAAAACCTATATATTTAAATACCTTATTTTGATTATATAGTACTCCGTATATAAATTTATATTGGTATAATAATAAAATGTATGTAGATATTGTGAGTCGAGTGGTGGGTTGTATGTACGCTCATTCATATCCAACCCATCCATCATCCATTTCATCCGTCATCCATGTTTTTTCGGGTTTTCGTCCATTTTTTAGGATCGCGTGGATCGAAGATCCAATAACGGCGGATGAGATTACCAGCCTTAGATTTAAAGATGACTAGCTAATATATCAAACGAGCAACTCGTGATCAACTCGACTCTAAACTGAACTAACGAGCACGAATCCAGCATCTCCAACTCGTGATCGACTTGGCGAAACAAAAACCCCATCTCTTTAGGGGACCGCGTTTAAATACTGTGTACACAAGAAGTGAGATATTTGAATCAAACCAATGCAAAASGAGGTCAGTTTAAATGCAGCATGTTGTGTTGCAGTAAAAACTTAAAACTTTGATACGAGAGTATTGTAATTTTACTAGTACCAAAGTTTCATTGCACTTTAGCACGGCATTGACCAACAGAAAATCTGGGCTGCATTATCTTCACTCTACTTTCTCTCTCCTTGAATATCCTCTCAATCTCATTCACTGAACACTAACTTACCAAAATCAATTAATCACTCTTCCTTCTTGCTCTCTTTTTCTTTTTATCCAAGCCTTTGATTTTTCTGCTGTGGCTTGTACATTTGCTGCTCATCACTGTAGTTATTAACTCGTCATCAATATATGCCGATTCACTTCAGTTCGACTCAGTTCCGTTTATACATTACGAGTCAAATAGTCACGTACGGTGACTCGTTAAGTCGTTATCGACAAAAATAAATTAGAATACACGCATAATGAATGTGTAGACAATTTATTGCCATACTTCTAGAATCTACTAACGATATTTTGAACCATCTAATCATTCACTCTTGATTGATATGTCAACTAAAGAGTAAGTTTTTTTTAGGTGCTACCACCTGATCTGTTTACTACCTCGAGCTAATTCAAATTCTAATCGAGATCTGAGTGGTTGGGTTCTAAACTTTCTCCTTAATCTCGCTACGAGAGATGTTGTATATGTGGTCCGTCTTACCAAGTCGAGCCACCCAATCAATAGTAACCAACTACCAATTGCCCAATGTGTACCTATGTAACATATGTTGGTCTACAAGAGTTGCTTCTATATTTTGGCTTCCAATAAATTACCCTGATTCAAACCATGTGCACCCATTACGTGGCTCAATTCACATTGACTGCCTTAGCCATCAATTAAAACACTAGCCATAGTAGTATGGAGCATTTACAATAGTGTGAGTGGATCACAAGTTTAGGTTTTCGATAGTAACGTTGTGAAATCAAATGTAGGAAAAGATCGAGCGTAATTTTATCGTTCAAATCTTGGAGTGGCCATCAGTTTGTGCCTTAGATGTTAGATAAAGGCACACTCCGCACATCACTCAAAAGAGTGTGACTTTAACAATCACTGATCATGTTCATGTATTATAAGATTGAGCCGAGGTAAATGAGCTTGATAAATCAATGACGAAAAAAGAGATTGCTTAATTATCTTTACTTAATCCATGAATCGAACGCAACATACTACCGAATGAATTTCTTCATATGGCAACGTCGATGATGGCGAAGGTCGCTATAATGGCTTAGCAAGGATACCCCATTACTTCACAATCATTTGTGCATGCTTTTCGCATAAACAATGAGTTCTATTAAAGATGAATGGGACTAAAATTTCCATTATTTACTCTTCCATTTCAGCTGGAATAAATAAAGATTATGACCTTTTTTTTTTTTTTGTAGGAAAGATTTTGCCTTTACATCATGTCCAATATCCAACATTTGCACGAGAATTCATTAAAAAAATACACCAAATTTAATAGTCTGCAATAACACTAAAAAATCAATTGATAGTTAGTTCAGTCGCTGATCTTAGACTAATTTAGTAGAGGAAAAGCGCGATCTCAATCCTACAAGGCTATACATTGCTGTTGTAACGATAATTTGAAAAAGACTATTATCTACAATTTTTTACATTTGCTCAGAAAACCGATTAGACCAAAAGGGTCAAATGTATTACGCCAATAATACACGCTTAAAACATATATCTTAGTGAACGTTTGTGTTCAGTCGTTCATTTAGAGTTTTAGACTTAGTTCGAGTAGAGAACCACATCGTTATCTTAAGAGTGTTTTACCTTCTTAGGGTTACTTGTAACGACAATTAAAAAAAAAAGTGAGACGGAACCCTAACACCATAACCAACTCGCGCAAAAATTGAATTAAGACCGAACTAAGGGTTCAATCCAGTTATAGAAACAAAAACAAGAAGAAGATAATTCACGTAGCCTTTATAATAATACAAGTCAGAATTTAGGATTGATCATTGGAAAGACTTCACACGACGGTAACAAAGTCTTCGATCTTGTTGTCATCTTCAACCAAATATTTCTTTTGTTTTGTCTTTCTCAAAAAATAAAAATAAAAACAAAAGTTCTATTTAAGCAAGAATTTCCTAATTTCAATTAAGACTAAATCACAAAGTAGATTATTGAAAGCGCTTTGAGATCCACCACTTTAAGGGAATCGCAGGAACTCGTAGTGAAACACTTTCCTCATAATTCAAACCTATCAAGTAATAATTCGTATCCTATTAATTTCATCTTTTATCCAAAGAAGTTGGACTTGCTAGTTCAATTTTTGAAGTCCTTAATCACAAATTATCCAACAAATACAACACAAAGAACACCTTGTTTCACTATTATCCCAATAAACATTATCCAAAAAACTTAAATATAATTATCAAAGGAGACTTATCAACAGACAAAGTCAGGTGGTTGTTCCACATAATCAAAATCACGATTTGTGTACCAGTAATCTTTTGAATAAGGATCTGGTGTACAAACTCTGATCACGTTATATTCATTAATCAATCCACGTGCAATATGTAAATTCAATGACACTTTCTCGTCATTAACGTTAAAAAAATAATCATAGGTCACGTTATATCGAATTTTTTTAACGTGTTCATATTGCACCCAATATTTGCTACTTCGCCACAATTAAAAACTTAAGCCTTATACTTTGACCATAATATAACTAACAAATTATATTACTAAACGGACGCCTCCAAACGAGTAAAAGTTTATAAAGATTATTTCTAAAATGGTATTAAACTCTGGAATGCATGCTAAATTCACACGTCAATCGGTATAATTAATGTTTATATTCATTTAATATTTCCATTTTTAGTTATTATCTAAATGCCTAGGGACGCCTTTTAACTTTTGCCTTAACAAATAATAAATATTCGGTACTTTTGTAATATACTAACACATGATAAATGGTCACACTCATTCCGGTTTTTATTACCCGATCACTCCCTCCGTAAACTAATAAGTACAATAACTTGATGTAAAGTAGTGAGAGAAAATATATCTAATATACGACGAGTACACAATATTTTACCAAACAAGTCGTAATAGTAAGAATTAACATTACAAGGTAAGAAAAATCACAAATTAATTATAAATGACCTAGGAAGAAGCAGCATGGACAAAAAACAGAAACAGTCAGGAAAGTTTGCTTTTGGGCTCAAGATTAAAAACATCACAGAATCTATCAATAAATAAATAAATTCTCACACCCTATGAGTAAATAAAAGTCTTCTGAGTCATCCCAATTTTCAAGAAGTTTTTTTTTTTTACAGTCCACAGTCGTAAAAAAAAAAATACAGAAGAGAAGGCCATGGCATTACAGTTTTACAGTTTAAAGTTCTGATTAATAATAACAAACCTATAAAAACACAACACCAATGACACAAGGGAATAGCACGGCACATTACCAACACCAACAAAAAAACAAGGACAACACCTACCTTACATTAACCCACTTCCATTTTTTTTTTTTTATCCTATTTTCTTGTTTTTTCACACTTCTAGAGTATTTTTTTTCTAAAATAATTGTTCTTCCTTTTTCAAAGTTTTTCATACCTTTGTTACGCATTAAATGCAAACATTTATTATACGGATCATTTGTCTATAGGCGTCCTACTAAAGATCGGTATTTTTCATAGTTATTTGTGAATGGTCAAAAATACATTTAACTTTTAACCAATTCTCAATTCACATTCTCACTCCAATTGATTGCACTTCTATATTAAGTATTGCATATATGTGTATAGGTCACACGACCCTTGCAGTTCAACTAAACAATTTCCTTATTTACTTGCATCATTGCAAGTTTACGGGTTTTTAATAAAGTATAATAATAGTGAAATTATTAATTTGAAAAAAATATTTAATTGAAAGTTGCACGGAGGTGAATATTTGTATTAATGAATAAAGTAAGATGATAATAAATGTGATGAAGATTTTGTATTCAATTTGAGAGTTAGTTATTAAATATTTGATGATGTGTATTTGTTTAAAATGAAATGATGCGTGTAATTATAGCATCAATTTATGATATATGATGCAAGTAATTAAAAACAACAGAATAAAAAAGTAGAAAAACGTCAAATCATTACATTAACACTCCATTCGTTCTTCTACTCATTCAATTTATCACGCATGTCAAATACCTTTTTTTTGATCTAATCTTCAACTATACATTACCAAAATTATAAAAATTATATATTCTTGTAGTATTCATCAAGATGAATCAAACAAGATCACTCATGACTATATGTATGACTTATATGTTAATTAAATTTAAAAGATTCTCCTCTATTTGTAATAGGGCAAGGTATCAAATATATACAACATTTAAAAACAGATGGAGTATGAGCCTGTTTACATTAACTGAAATAAATCAAACTGAACTGAACCGAATCGAATATTTTATGAGAGAAAATTGGGGTCAAGAATTGAACTGAACTGAAAAATAAACTAATATAAACAGGCCTTATGTTGTAGAAAAAATATGTTTATAATAGTCATAGCAGCTGTCTCGGCCATGATAGCTTTGGAAGTAGCTTTTAGCTGTATAAGTAGGCGGTAGCTTAAAAGCTAGTAAGTAGCGTTAGAAGTAGCGGTAGCGGACGAAACTAAATTGTCAATATGATGTTCGACAGAAGTAGCGGTTTATTTATAATAGAAGAAATATTATACCAATGAGTTTTTTATCCTAGCTTAAAAGCTAAAACTAAAACGCTACTCCTACTAGCGTTTGAAAAGGTAGCGTTTAACGCTAAAGCTACTCAAAACGCTACATGGCGAACAGTAATAAAATTATACTAACGCAAGGTAGCTTTTATCTATTCAGAACGCTAAAAGCCTACCTAAAAAAGATACGACCGAACACCGCCCATAGGAAAAATCAAATAAGACTCACTTATGAATTGAATTACTTCCTCGGTAACTTATTTCAATTAAGATGTTTGTTTACTTTACGAGAAATTTAGAAGACTTTAAAATTTAAACAGTATTAAGATTACATTTTATTAAAATAATTTTGCTCAAATGAAGTTAAGGCAACAGCAATGGAAGGTTTGTAGAGAAGCGTTGTTTTTTTTTTTGAGATTTATAAATAAATCTTTTATTGCTACTTAATTTAGTTGTGGTTCATATATGAGAAGAGTATGAAAATAATGAGGAACGAAAATGTGATATTTTGGTGGGTCAATTAGATTATTTTCTAAACAAAAAAATAAAAGTAAATTGAATTAAATTGTGAGTCTCGATATAAATTTTTGCAAAAAAAATTTAAACTATTATTAGTTATAAGTTTGTTGGGAGAGAGATTTGTCAAAATGCTATTGCTATTGCCCTTAGAGAAGAGAAGCACTCTCTTATTAGTAACTCCCTCCGTTTCTTTTTACTTGAAACAATTCTCTCTTTTTCCATTTTTAGCAACTTTTTTTTCTACTTTATTCATTTTCCAATGCTTTTCTCTCTCTTACTTTTTCTCAATCTTACACCAACTCATTATTTTATTCATTTCCTCTCTTACTTTTTCCTAATCTTATACAGTTATACCCATTCATTACTTTATTCTTTTTCTCTCTCTTACTTTATTCTAATCATATACCCTTATCTACAATTAACAAATTTTGCCTAAAAAATTCCCCTAATTCAATTGTTTCAAGTAATACGTAACGAAAGTAGTATTATTAGTTATAAGTTTGTTGGGAGAGAGATTTCTCAAAATGCTATTGCTATTGCTATTGCCCTTAGAGAAGAGAAGCACTGTCATATTAGTTATTTGTATTTGTATGTATATCAGTCACATACATCTCTAGCTGTGCCAATACCACCATTCATAATAATGTGTCAGCACCCATGTGACATTGTGGGACCCACCTCCCTTCATGTCCACCTAAAAGAAACCACAAAATGTGTCACCTTTTTCTTTATCCCCTTCTCTCCCCCAAAAGAATACAAAAAAA